>VXAB01009955.1:125521-227063 GCA_013399175.1 Odontophorus gujanensis
ATTTTTTTTTTTTTTTTCCTGAGTTGGGATGGTAGCTTTGCAGATAGGCAGCAATAAATCTGGGAAATAAATTGGTTGTGTGTTTGTTTGTTTGTTTGTTTTTAATATAGACAGGCAGTATTGAAAAATAGAAAAAAAATATCCTTAAAATAATTTCAAGCAAAACATTTGGATAAAACTCATAAACAAATTCAGTGTTTTCAAGAAAAACATGTACATAGTTCAAAGCATTTCCTCTCCTGGTAGCATTCTGTTTGTATGGTAGGCATTTATTTTTGGAGTTCTCTCTTCAAATAATGTTAACATTAAGACATCAAGGACTTCTATAGGAGTAGGGTAGCACATAACTGAATATTTGTGTGGGACAGCAGCTAATTAAAATGCAGTTACGATGTTGAGGTCTGTTCTAATATAGATGTAACTTACAGCATTCAGAATTTAGTATATGCCCAGCTTCATCCAAGAAGATGGTTTTAGTCACTGGAGATAAGGGAACAGATGTTTCCCAGCAAGTTTTGCTACGTATTTGCACCATGTTCTGCTCTTAGAAAACCATTTATGGTGGCTGTGCTCAAGGGCAGGATGCCGAGGCTGGTGAGGCAGTGGTCTGAACTGACTCAAGGACAGTTTTACATATATATATAGGTGCCCCTCTCTACTGCTATTTAGAAACCAGATTATGAGCAAACAACACATTTTCTAGTGTTATGATTCAATCGTTGTATGCAGAGTGCAACCCACACCAGGCAGAAATGGACATTGGTGATTCCTTCCATCTCTCTTAATGATACTGTGATTGCAGAATATATGTTTTATCCATATGTGTGGTACACACCAAACAATCTTGCAGCCCACAATTCTATTCTTTTGAAAGCCAATGCTGTTAGATGAAGAAGAGCCCCCATGACATCAACTCGCTGTTGGCACAGAGAGGAACAAATTGCACAAAGATTGGGTTTTTGGTCTAGCCCTCTACTTCAGGGTGGAAAGAAGACTTGGCAAAGAAGGTACCAGAGTTGAAGCTAGAGAGTTCTCTCTTGCATGTAGAACCCATTTCTGTTCCTACAGCTGATGAAGAGAAGCCTACAGCATCTTAAATTCAATTTTCGCCTGATCAGATGTAGCATATTTTGCTCATCATTAGGAAAATTTTTCATGAATGGTGGTCCAAAGAGATAAAATAGCTGGCAGCTGGTACTCTTACAGTCTCTACTACAAACATGCTCCATAGTCTTCACAGACTCTCAAGACACTTTATGTAGGGACAGAAGAACACACGAATAGCCCCATAAATTGTCCCTGAAGTTCCCTGTTTTGAGAAGAGCTATTAGAATTGGAAAAGCAGAGTGGATCTCTCAGATCCTCATCAGCCTACAATCTCAAGCAATTTCATGCCTATTAATCTGTGGATGTACTTATTAACTTCCAGGGGAGGTCTCAGGCTGGGGCAGAGTCCATTTGGGATCAATGCAAGAGGTGATGCTGCTGCTCAATGGTTTCAGATGGCAATTATTCTTTTTCTAGAAAATCCTACACATTAGAATTGTTGTGGAGTTACAGAATAACAAATTAGGTCTGAATTGTCACAAATCATCTATTTAATATGTAAATGCAGCACTGTTCCTCAGTAACATTTAAGCAGTTTTATGGTTAGAGTTTGAAATAGAGGGCTCTCTGGGGGAAAAAGAGCAAGTACCTGAGCTTTCTGGGACCTCACCTGATGGATAGGAGCTATTTGAACCCACACCCCTCAATTATTCTAAGTCAAGTGTGTTGGTTGATCTGATGGTTTTGGTGCATTCACCTAATGAACACAACATATGCACAGATATTCTTCCAAGAACATTTCATGAGTACGTGCTTTGAGAAGCAATGGAGAGAATGCAATAAATATGGTAACTAGCAGGTGATGAGGAATCTGATGAAAATAAATTCAATGCAACTATGAAGTCTAAATGAATGTCTTAGTACATATATAAATCTTCTGCTCTTTATTAAGTCCTGCAAAGATTTATTAAATTTCGTATGGCTTAAGAAATACAAAAGAACTGTAATAAAAAAAAGAGAGGGGAGATTGCATATAATTCACATTTTAATAATGGTCAAATGGGTTGATTATATCTTTTCTGATATGATGGATATTACAGAATATTATACAAACTAATATTTGTGGAAAATTTATGCAACTCATAGATGTTCAGGTTGTTCAACCTTAGGTTATAAAAGTAAATCATTTCAGAGCTTTAAATATCTTTGGCATCAAGGTTTCTACTTAAAAGCATATGATTTCAGTATTATTTTTATCAGAATCTCTTGCTTTATGTGGAACATAAATTTCATTTATATGAATGAATTTTTATGATCAGGGTAAAGTTTTCATTTCTTCCCATACAGTGTAAGTGTAACTCTGCCATTTTTATTCCCAGAGTGCTACCCAAGGTTGGGACCAGTTGTGAGCACTTGGCATCTGATAAGAGATATGTGCAAAGAGGGCTTCTGCCTAAGCAAGAGAAGGTGAGGTTGACTGCATGGCCCCCTGAGGGAGGCCAAAGCAGTACACAGAAGATCGAGCTGTGATGACCTCTTCCAAGTCACTGGACTCACAAAAAATAAGCCTGAATGGACAAAAGAAAACAAAAAAAAAACCACACACAAAAAAACCCCAACCAAACAGAACAGAAGGAAAAATGGCTACCTAATAATAGCTCATCAAACTGGATGAGAGCTTTTATAAATGTGATTGTTGCTAACTGTTTTGTAGGGAAGATAAATAAATAAATAAGTAAAGAGCCAGATTCTGCCTTCGGATGTGAGAAAAGTGGGCACACTGCTTCATCTGGTCCCTTCTCTTCTGTCACATGTGCAGTCTTAGCCAGGAGGTTTGAGAAAACTCAACAGAGATTGCAGAGAGAGGGCAGGTCACTGTGCATGACGTTTTTGGCTGAAGAGTAGGACCACACTTACCACCCAGCATGCCAGGCTGACTGGTATATGGTAACACACATGTCATGAAAACACGTTGACAATTTAAAACCTTGATTTATATCACGGTTTGGGATAAAAATAAAGTTGTTAACATTTTCTGGTATCAAGGAAGTTAACATGATGACTGTGGGACCTCTAAACAAGCAAGGGGATAACAGCTGATTAATTGAAAGAAGGATGATGAAGCAGTTGGAAAGTGAAGTTACACTGTTTGGAATAGCATTTCCATTGAAAATGCAATGCAAAATTTCTTTATCCAAGAACACTTGACAAGGGAGCTTAGACTGAAGACTCTGAGGAATCTATAAAAAAAAACGTAAATTCAAGAGCAGCAAAGCCACAGGAGTAGGAATGTTAAGGGTTCTGAAAGAAATAAACTATAACATAAAGGGGATAACTAAATAAAGATGCATTTCTTTGCTCTGGTGAAGTATGATACACCAGAGGACTACAGTGCTAAGTTCTTTAAAGAACTAACATGAAATATATTACAAACATCAGTGTATTACACTAATACCACTGAATGAAGACTGCAGAATTTTCTCTGTCCAGCATAGATAACTCTACATACACTGGTCGTTTCAACACCTGAGAAAATACATAGAGTTATGGAATCTATCCTATTTATTCCCTGTAAGATCTGAATGTCATTTATGTTCCTTTCCTTCTCAGAAAAAAAATCCCAAAGTAGGCCACTACTTCTCTGTAATATTGATGGATTTTTCCAAATAAGATTTCTAGATCTGAGTATATTTAAATATGTGTTTGGCAACTTGTGTAACTAAACAGTAAAATGCATCATGTAATATCATTGTGTAAGAGCACTTGTAATATATAATCATGTATGAAGAAACTGAAGAGTTGATTTCAGAACTTCTTGAAAATTTTCTCCATTTTTTGTCATAAAGAGAGATTTTGAAGAAGAGTGTCCAGAGAACATGTCACACACACACACAAAAAAAAGTATAATAAGAATTCCAATATAATGAGGATAGCTTCTCTGTACTGATGCAAGATTTGGTACCACTCCAGTGGGAACTGAGTTAATGTAATCAACACGTGAAGCATTTGAAGAGCTGGAGTTTTTTTCCCCTGAAGTTACCAGGAAAGATGATAATTGCAACTGTGCACTTACAAATGGAGATGGGGATGAAGTCCCATTGGCTACTTGGTTGGGTGGACTAATTCAGGAAAGAAAGGACAAACCTTGCATGAACAGCTACCAAAGCTTGCGGGAGTAGCCAAGAAAAATGCTTGTGAGAAAGTGATTTGGCTCATTGCAAAACCTCCTTGAGCATTTGTGGAATAATGAGGATGGAAGTGATGTCAGGAGCATGATGGACAGTTTGCACTGGTACTTACAAAAAGCCTGGAGCTGGCTGGTTTGCAGTCTCCTTGGCTCCAGCAGAGGCAGCAAACAGCCACAGGTCCTGTGTCCACTCTGGCCACATACCCAGGATACATACTGGTTCTGCTTCGTATTTCTTCCTGTGATAGAATGGACTGTGCTTAGTAAATTCATGAACCACTCTAAGTAGCAGAACTAATAATGATTAAAGAGTTTGTGTGACACCTGTGCTATTATTATTAATGCCAACTGCTAATGAAATGCAGAGAAGACATAACACCATTGTACTGTTAGTGCTTATGATCCCATATGAGCCTCAGAAGCCGCTTTTGCTTCATTGTTCTTCCATGCTTTGGCATAATTTACTTTTACAGTTGTCAATATTAATGTTTTCCTGGCCTCTGCCCTCCTCCACAGACATTATCTGAGGTTTGCCATGACAGCCAAATGTATTAGCTACATGGATTATCCTGCCTTCTTGATTAAAATCTGATGATTGAAAGTCTTTACCCTGATAGATCTGGACAGAGTGGTGATTTTCTCCCTTCCCTATGGAAGGAAGGAAGCTTGCTAAATGCACAACAGCTTTCCGTGCCCTGTCTGAAAGCTGAATACCAGCCAGCTCCTGGGGCTCAGCCACTGCTAAGCTCTGGCTGCTGCTGTCCAAAATGCTTCCTGACAGTCCTGGCATTGCACAGTGCTGCCAGTGGTCGGCTACCCAGCAGGACCAGGACAGCTGGTTTTAACAATTTGTTCAGCAAAACAAAATAAATCAACCATCTTTTTCCACTGGAGGGACAGAACACCAGCAATAGCATCATAGGATACCAAACCCTTCGTTCCTCTGGTGGAAGAGAAAGATATGTTTAGAAATCACAGAATCATTCAGGTTTGAAAAGACCACTAACATCCCCAAGTTCAACCCCAGTCATCTAAGAAGCAGGTCTGGTCCACTCCAGGAGCAACAGTCACAGAATCACAGAATTGTAGGGGAGGGACCTCTAGAGATCATTGAATCCAACCCCCTGACAAAGCAGCTCCCAGCCCAGGTTGCACAGGTAGGCATCCAGGTGGGTCCTGAACATCTCCAGAGAAGGAGACTGCACCACCTCTGTGCAGCTCCAGTGCTCCATCACTGCACTGTGAAGAAGTTCCCACGCACATTTGTGCAGAACTTCCTATTAGATAAAGGAACCTCCATAGAGATGTGGCAGCTTTCACTACATGGTCAGCCACCAATGGAGAATCATATTCTGTGAGCAGACAGAATAGAAACCTGGTCATAATGAAACTCTTCTACTAAGATGAGAAGCTGTTTTAGCCCCAGGCTTTTACTTGGCTTCTTTATAGTTCATAAAAAAATACAATAAAATTCATCAGTATTAAGTATTTAAAAATCAAATGTGGAAAGAAAATATTTTTGCTCTTTGTCATTTCCAGGTTTATATTTTTCTTCACAAGTTTCTGGAAACTGATGCTGTTTAAATGTTATTCTCGGAATGAAAATTCATCCTTTAAAATGAAGCTCTGATGAGCAGCTATTTTTCTCCGAGGCGGGCACAGACTCATGAAGATTCATCCTGCCCTGGTGCATGGAAACAGTGCAGGACCCAGATGGAGTTTTCCAACTGTAATGCTGAGAATTTCCTCATTTCTCATCTGCCAAACTTTTTTTCCTATTCTTATTCCCGCTGATTGCAAAGAAGGCATTAAAAATCTTAGCAATCAGCACTCTTTTCTCCTTATTAATTCGTTAGTACCGCAACCCATATTTGTGATCTCAAAATTGCTCCCATGGTGATGAATGAGTAACGTCACAAGAAGTGGACTGCAACAATACTACATGGGCAGGATCACAGGCAGAGCACAAATGGAATAGCTTCTTTTTACCTACAGATATTCTAAAAAATAGTAATGAGGGCAAAAGATATGTAGGCAGTTCAAGAGGTGTCTTGCAAAGTGTGTTGTTTTTACGCTTCCAAATGTGGCAGTGCTTTCTTTTCATGTAGGGAAAAAGGTGCTATGTGACATGAGCCTTAATTCTGATGCCAAAAATATTACTGAGAGGCAGCAAAATGCAAAGGTTTCCATCTTGGCCTCTATCTTGTGTGCCTTAATTGTGGGTACACAACCCACAGCCATTATCTTCTGGAGTGGTGAACCTCAGGAGGTCACTGTTTAGCAGGCAATACACAGTGGACCCACACAGGCAGAAGTAGGGCAACTTGCCACTCTGCTTTGTGCTCTGTATCCCACAGCATTAAAATACAATTGTACTTCTCCTGCATTGCCCTCCGAAGCCCCCTAAACACAAATGGGTCACAGCCCTCTTGAGAAGGTCCAAGATCTGCTGTGGGGAACCTCCCCACATTGCAGATTAAAGTTCTACGCCAATGAAATGGAAACCACAAGGTGAGATGAAGCTAATTAAGAGACATTGATTTGCTCTAAAAATCCTGTGGATGAAAATTGTAAAATTTTAAATGAAAATTGATTTTATGTGGTTTTTTTTTCTTATTGTCAAAGAGAAAGCAGTAAAAGAAGAGGGTTTTTAAATAGCTTTATGAGCGCGTGGGCTAAGGAACTTCTTTAGGAAAAAAAAAGATCTTTCTCTTCAGGACTGCTGAAAAAGACAAACTATAGCACATGCAATTTTTTCAGATCGGGCACTTCATCAGCACTTTAGTTCCCCCAGTTCCCATCATTCAAACCTCACTTGTCTCCAATCTGCAGCATGTCAAAGTGGCCATTATACACATACTTGTATTCTGCTAAAAAAACCTGAAATCAGTATATTTCTGTATAGTAAGGGATGGATATCACAAGCTGCTTTTGCAATAACTTTCCCAACTGCCAGGAGGATTAGCTCCCAACCACATGGCCTGAACAGGGACATTTTCTTCCTAAGTAAAGATGGGGACCAAATCCTTTGCTATTAATGTTCAGACTTGTTCAAGGATTCAGCTCAGTTCCCTTCGATCTCCAACAGGGCTGTTAGAAACACAGCTCAATGGCCAAAGGGTGGTACTCTGCAGAGGTTTTGTACAAAGAAGAGTGACTAAACGGGCACAGAAAAATGAGCTTTCGAGGGCCAAGGCAACTCTTGCAGATGACACTTCTTAAGTAGGAGCCAGCAAAGAAAAGCCACACATGTTTGTCTGAAGAACTGAATGATGCTAATTCATTGGCACTGAGGAAAGATGGTGATGAGTTACCTAGTGTTCTGCATGGAGAAATCACTGTGGGTTGCTTTCATTGCTGTTTCTTTTAACTGTCCTCACGTTTTGATTTTCCTCCCTGTGTATTAATATCGTATTCCAGCAATTCGTTTTGAAGCATTCACTTTGCATCCTTGAGAAATCAGCAGCTATTGATCTGCAAACTATATCCTACCTTGTGCTTTTCCCTTTCCCCCAGCTGTTCATAACAGTGTCTATGTCTTGGCAATGGGTGTTCTGATGCTGCTCCACCAAAGCTGGCAAAGGCACAGGCTGGGGAGACCTTGGGGGTGCTGAGAGGTTTCAAGGTGGATATAATGCCAAAGTGACAAGAATGGAGCAGCACAACATTTGGACACAGTTATATCCCCAGTCTTCAGCATCAAATCCTTGCAACATATTAAGTGCTTGATTATCTTTCTTATCCCATGATACCATCATGCCACTAATGCCACTATCACACACTACATTTGTGCTTTAGACCAGAAGACGAAGAGCTCCTGCTAGGCTTTGTCCCACTGTAGATCCCTCACTCATTTAGTGTGTGGGAGAGGACTGGCCCTGTCTAAAATAGTACAGGCATATTTTAAGAATAAGACTCCTAGTTCATCCGGGATATTGCCATAGACCTCCTTCTCTATGGAAAAAAATCAAAACAAAACATCACATGTGGTCTTCTCTGCAGTTCAATACATAGCTTAGCTTGACTTTTCCACTCTCATCCTGTACTAGTTCCCAAGGACAAGTCATACATTCCCTCTCCAGGACCTCCCACACTCGAGGAGCAGCTCTGCCCTCCCTCCGTGCCGCAGTAATTGCTGCCTCTCCTGAAGGAGGGGTCTCACATTAATTTCCCTGAGGAAAATGCCAGTAATTTTTTTAGGCAGTTTTATTTCCTCAGTAATTTTCAGTTCATCAGCTCACTGTTGTGCCTTGACCTAGCAGAAAGCCCTCATTAGTCTGCCTCGCTCCTCTTCTCTTCCTCATCTTGGGACAAGATGGCTGGCATTGTCTTTGTAAAAGACAGGCTTGGAATGCTAATTTCCAAAGAAGGAGGCTCTTAAATATTCATTTTGCAGTCTCAGTAGCTGTGTCTTTCTAAAAGATCAGCATGCTGAAACAAAGATATTCCAGCATGTGTAATTCTTTGACACCTGAAGAGCAGCTTGTGACTAACACCTCCAGCAAGGTAGTGTCTTGCCAGCACCACTCTTCAGTTTTGAATGGGAGCATATATCTAAGTTTATGGCAAGGTAGTTCTGTACCTTTTAAACTGGTAGTTGTTACAGCATCATTGCTGTAAGGATAGCCTCAGTGCTGGCCAACTGGTTCTCTGAATTACTCGTCCTTTGAGGGATATATCATGCTTCAAGCTGTCACCCAGTAAATATGTTGCAACATTTTTATGGTGTGTTAACTGCAGAAATTTCTACTTTTTCCATGGTAAAATAAAATAAAATAAAAAGAAAGGAGAAATCAGAAATAAACATAGTTGTTAAATTCTGGTATGGACATAGAAGAAACCTCTTCTTCTCAATGCCATTTGCTCTCTAAGCAAGGCATTCTGTAACACCAATCAAAATTACATAAGGTACAAAGCTGGAGAGCAAACTTGTGGGATAAAGAGAATCTTGTGGCTTTGGGCAGCTCACAACATTTGTAAATAAGTACTGTATTGCCAGAAAGTCTTCCAGTGCTTGCAGGCAAGAAAATTTGGATTTCAGTGGCTTCCCATTTTTTCTTGTTACATCTTTCATTCTCAAGATTCCTTGAAATTATATCCTGTTAGGAGGGCTGATTAAAACTGTGGAAAGTTATCAAGATCAGGTTTTAATTTTCATCAATAGAAAATGTTCTAGCAGATCCTTTAGCTGCTAACTAGTAAGGACGCGTGCATCCACACACTGCAATTGCTGAAGCATTACCAACAAAGCAAATCTGATCCTTACAGAAGATGCCAAGGGGCAAATCCAGATTCCTTCACAGTTGACCTTATGTCCAGAACGGGGACAACACCTTATATTTCCTTTCTCCCCACATTCTAAGCTCTTCTACATGACATTTCTTGTACACATTAATTTGGGCTTTGGCTACAAGGTTTTTGTTGGTGGTGGTGGGTTTTTTTTGTTTGTTTGTTTGTTTTGTAACAAACTAGAAGTCAAACAAAACTACAAGATCAGTAACAGCCAAAATCAAAACCAGAATGGAATAAGCCTATCTCCTGGAAACATTGAGTCCACAAAAAATAATGTGTTTATTTGGAGTACACCTCCTTTCCACACCTACACTGCACTCAGGTTTCTTTCTTCAAATTAATTACTAAAATAATGCTTTGAGGATTAACTAGTTTTAGTACCCACCAGCTTAAGGCAGCTGGTGCTGGTTCTTAGTATATGCAAACTAACCAAGTCCTACACTGTCCAGGCTTTGCTTGTTATGTGGCTCCTGAATACCTTAACAATGCCTCTGACTCTAGGAAATAAATGACCAGCTGTTCTTCCATCAGATGCAACAAATTAGGTTACAGCAAAAACAGCAAAACTATTTAGGAATATAGAAGACAGCAGTTAGCACAGACAAATCATTACACTTCTCACTTTCTATTATGACATGCATCCCTGTCTTTATATCAGATTATTCAGAGCGTTTGTGATAACAGCATTATTGACTCTAGATTATCTTCATGTACTCATGGAGATGATAAAACAAAATACTTAAGAAAAAGGCAATAAGAAATTCAGGATTCATCCATAATGTTGTAACCAGAACTATATCAGCATTTTGTCTTCACTGTCATCTGGAGGATGAATCTGAGGAATGAGTCCATGAAAGAAAGCTCTATGTAATGGCTAAATCGTGACCACTGTCAGGGAGGTGTTTGGTAACCAATACAACTTCGTTTCATTCATCCTTTTCTTTCATTTTGGTTGCTTCTAAAATGGCCTATGGAGCTGCTTTGGCAGGGGGGTTGCACTAGATGGTCTCTAGAGGTCCTTTCCACCCCCTACAATTCTGTGATTATATGTGATCAGCTCTTGTAGAAGAAACAGAAACAGGCAAAATCAAAACTTGGAATTGCTTATTAATACTTTTTGCACTAAACATCTTTAAAACTCAGCACAGCTTTGGCTTGCATTTTGACAATCCGGGGGAAGTGCTGCTTAGGGGTGGCACTGCACAGTGCAGCTCCTTGAAGCTGTGAACAGAACTCCCAGTCTCTGTTACAGCCTCAGTACCTCTCTTCGAGCATCCCCACGGAGCCTGCCTGAAGGGGAAGCTCCAGTTGCTGCTGCCTGCAGGCAGCACAGGGAAGAGGCTAGGAGAGGCACCCTGGCACTCCGCTTTATTCTTATAAATCAGGGGGGACCTAGAATGCAAAGGAAAGCAAATATAGCTCTGCCTAATCTCGGTGCTTTTGTAAATCTATGAGCTTCTGCCAAGCCCCTTAGGATTCCCATTTGCTGTGAGAGCTACAAGCCTAATGTCTTTGAGGAAGAGGGTTTAAATTTCCTCTTCTTTGGCAACGATTGTGTTTACCTCCACCACTTTCCGCCAAAATTTTTTGCTGCCTAAGCTGCAAAGTCTTCAGAGTGAGAATCCCTCTCAGTGGATGAGATCTGCACTGATCATAACTCGCAGTGAAACCACTGAAAAGTGGCTGTGATACATCTTGTCCTAAGGAACACATCTAAGACAGATGGAAAGACTTTTTCTGCAGAAGCATCTTTCTTGTTCTGGTGAGTACAGTGGGAAACAACTTGTAAACTACATTCCTTAAACAAAGTCCTGCAATATGAATCCTACTATTTGCTCTCAAAAAAAAATCAGCATGGATTAATAACTTCACCTTGGCCTCCCTGGAACTGCAGAGTTCAACCTCAACCTCCTTTTGAGGAAGCAGGATGCGGGTGCAGTGGTCTTGTATTACGTGACACATACAGCACAGTATTTCAGCACATACCACCTGCCCAGTACAGGTGTATTTATAGCAAAAAGGTTGTTCCAGCACTGAAGTGCTTTCAATCTCAGTAGTTATGACAGAAGCTGAGAGAAAAGAAGAATTATTATACCCATTATTCCCTTTTAGAATTGAAGACTAAATAGACCAAATAACATGCCAGGCACTCAGCAATAAGGCTCAAATCCTTCTGTCATTTACAGGCCCCAAATGGGAGGCTGCCAGATCCTCCTTTGAAACCAGTCCATTTGCAGACTGAGATTTGCTGTTTATTCCAAGCACACTTTTTGCCCAATATTTCTTTCCCTGTAATGCTGGACAGCAGACCACGGAAAGTGCCCCGTCAGCACATGGCTAATGAAGGGCATGTCTTTTGCTGACTCCTGTTAGCAGGGTCCCTGGGTGCCACTTCAGTTACAGGCAGTTCAGCAAGCAGGCATGTTTTGCTTTTTTCCTTTTGATTCGGTTTCTTTTTTCACCCTTTTTGCAATGTTTCATAGTCCAAAGCACCTGATTAATTCAGCACTGTCTGCATAGCTCTCAGGCAGCTGTATGATTAGCCTCTCAATGCATTTTAAGCTGTTACATGCTGAACTGCTGTGGTCTACCATAAATTCTTTTACTACCATGAGAGGCAAGTACCCGTTTAATAAGGATGGTCTCCATTAATCCTATGATCTCACAATGCTCCAACATTTCCTTCAGTAAAAAAAAAAAACAACACAACAAAAACAACAACAACACACACACACCTTTACACCTTGGAGTTTCAATAATCCAATTGTTTCTGCCTTCCCCAGCCTTTATGCAGAGGCATGATCTGGTTTATCTCACACATCACAACCCTGCTCCTCTCATCATCTATCAGCCAAATGTACTTCGGTCAGTCAAGAGGACTAGGAGACTGAGTTACTGAACAGGGTAAAAGACAAGTAGTGACCCATTAGCAGATGTTTAGGAATAGAGATGCTCCTTCACGTCAATGGCCCCCGAAATCAGGCAGAAGAAGGAATCAAAGAAGAGGGCAAGAGAGCAGCCATGCTGATGTGCTCCACAAAGATCCACATTAATGAGAGGACACAGAGGGGAGGCAGTTATAAGTACACTGTTTCACTCTCACCTCCAAAACATTGCTGTGGGAGCACTGAAGTCTGCAAGCTGGACCTCACTGGATGGCTTTGAACAATGCCTTAGCACTAGGCTTAGTTACGGGTCAGATCTCAAACGAACTACTGGCCACATCTGCAGCTCAGTGTAATGCACTAATGCGAATTCCTCATGCTTTCAGGCTAAAATAAAAGCATGTAACAAAGAACATGTGAATTCTCAGAAGTCCTGAAAAGTGGTGCACCCTTAATCCCATACAGGCTGCAGGCTACATCCTTGACAGAGCTGACAACTTCCCTGCAAACTGGTTCTGGACTGCAGTGTCTCCTGCGAGAGAGGTGTTTGCTGAGAGACAGTTAGGAAAGATGGGGAAAAAAAAACCACAGCTCACTACAAAGCTTTCAAATGAGGATGAATGTGTTTATCAGTGGTCAGTGATGAACCTTTGATGTTCTTTGGAGGAGCAGAGATCTCATGCATAAAACATAATCACCATTCAAGGCCCTGATCTGGAATCTTCATTAATATGATGCATTTTGCATTTGCATCAGGGCATGACAAACCTGCTTATTCCAAAATAGAAAATTAATTTTGCATCTAGTTTCCAGGACTACTCTGTTCACAGCCCCTCTCATACCAAAACCATTTGATTAGAGTAAGTAAAGTGATTCAAGAAAGATATGAAGTATTCATAAAGTGCATGTAGAGAAACAAGGAGTAAAGATATGACAGATTTCATATCTGGGAGATGTACAGTTTTAGATTTTAAAAAGGCTTATATATTATTTGCAACACGTTAGTGTTGCTAGACTCGAGTCACATTTGCATTGTGCTGGGCTCTGCACGCACATAAGTGAAGGAGGAAAAGGCCTGAGTAGATTATACTATAAACAGGTAAATAATGCAAATACTAAAGAAAAGCAAAACCATGTAAGGAATCAAGCTGCAAATACTCCCCAGAAACAGTCTCCAGACTGAGGGTTCCTTGGTTTTCAGCCTGTTTTTGTTGATCTTCTCTGGAGACCTGGATATCGTGCTGGTTACACACCAATCTGAAGCAGCGCTGCCACTCAGACAGCAAAGATTATGTCTAATCATCAGCACAGGTTTTTTATTTACTTCAGACATTTTAATGATAACAGCTCCTACACTCTGAAGTAATATTTACAAATTGTCCAGGCAGAGGGTCATGTTTTGAATAAGCTTTCATTCACTTTTGCTTCGCTGTCTTCCAGCTTTCACTCCCCTCTTGCAGTTTCTAGTCCCTAACAAATGCTTAAGCAGCCCCCTGGCTGCAACCCAGGAACAGCAGAAGAGCTGAGCCTTTCTTCAGCAACTCCTCTTCAGACATTCACTTGAATCTTCACGGGATGCAATACTCCCATACTCCCAAGTGACCCAAGAGTAGTCAAGAAACTCAAAGTGCACATCTGTAGATGGTACAGGTCAGCTTCAATATCCCTGAAGGGTAAACAGTGTACACACACCCCACGTCTGCAGAGGCCTTCAATCTACCTTCCAGAAGCAATCAGAATTTGCCCTTTAGATTTATCTCGTGCAGCTACAGCTAACTTGCCCGTGTCCTCATGTCATATGGGTTATGACTGTACTTGAGCATTCCACGTTAATGCTCCTGTAATTTAGGAAAGTTAAGGCAAGAAACTGAATGAAGAGAATTTGCCTAAGGTCTCCTTGAATATTGTATTCTATCTTTAATAATCTTCTCAAGGTTGCTGGCATATGTGAAAATTGTGGGGTTTTTTTTACTGCTTTATTCTTTTATTTTAAGTGTGAGATGGCTCTTATAAGTACGAGCAGTGGGAAAGTTTATTGATTCCTGTAGATTTCTAAGGGAATGAAAGCAATGGAAATGTTCAGAGTGGAATTAAAGCAGATGTAGGAGGAAGACTGAGGACATGTAGGAGGAAGAATGAGGACATGTTGCTCTGTTATTCATCCACTTTTTACAAGTTTTTTTTATCAGTTCTTTCTACACATAATATGTGAAGAGCTCTTAGAAGAAGAGCATGCTGGGATGCCCAGACACAAGCACATCCATCAAGGATTTAAAATTATTTACAACAGAAAAGGGAAAGCTTTGGTACTGTGTTTGGCTAGTCTGAAGGGCAGAGCGTGCCTCTCTTGTCAGTGTGTAGCTGTCTGTAGCCTAGAAGCTCAGCAATAAAAATCAGAGATTGTTGGATGTCTTCAGCCCTTCCACAAGGTGATTATTTTTGTTGAAGCAAGAGGGGCCCTATCTTGTCCTATGTAATGCTACTCTGATTTCAGTGACAAAGATCTCTCTCTATCAAAAAAAAAAAAAAAAAAAAAGGAAAAGCTGTAGAGATCTCTTTAATTTAAAATCTCTTATAAAGAATTCGAATCAGCTGAGAGAACAAATAATCCTAAAATTCCCCTACTTCTTAGAGAAAGTTCTCATTGCTACTAAGACACTTCCCAGCCCTTCAGAAAAGGACTGCATTCTCCCCAATGGAATGATTTTTTTTAATAGTTGACACTTCTGTTTACCTTGGGAATGACCCTGAAACTTCTGTTCAAGCAATTCAAATTGTTTCACCAGAATCTTGTATTGCCCCAAACAATATTGACAATACAGAGATTTCTCTGTGCTTAGAAGAATTACTCTTGATTTACTCTGATTGATTCTGATCCTGCTTTACATCTCATAATGTTCAAAATTGGTCTTTATTATTGGTAATTCCCCTGACAGTGTTGAGTTGACTCTTACCACTGCTAACAGCCCAATGTGTAACATGTTAATGGTCCATAGCTTTGCCTTAGGAAGGCTGACTAACAAACCAGCTGTTTATGGCTGGTAATGATTGATTTGTCAGTGATTATATTGCTTAATTCAACAGCAGCATGAATCAAAGATGACACTTCCTCCTTTTTAGGCTGTCACTTAGGCTTTAGTGCTCTTCACAATAATGGGTGTTGAAGGGTGTTTATTGTGGTGGCCTTTCTCCACATTCCCTTCCTAAAACACTGCCATAAACTATTTTTCAGTGTATGTGGCTACGGAAATAAGCAGCTAATGACTGAATTGCTCAGAGAAGGAGAAGGCTCCACATATTAACCTCACTGTGATAGCCAGCTTGGATGTGCTGTTACTCACTCTTGGAATTCAGCCATAGAGTCAATTCCCACATGATGCAACACATCAGCTGAGCCAGAATAGTTGCATGTGCATTTTGCCTGCAACAAACACACTAATTCAACCTTGCTCAGGATGCAGTGAAGAAAGCTTAAACAAGCCAAATGATTCCATAGTAAAAGGCACAGCCTCGAGCACCTCCCAAGGCTCAGCTAGTGTGTTATACACTCAGCCTCAAGAATTCAATCAGGATCCTTAGAAGACACACCAAAGATGCTTTACAAGAATTTGGCTACAACTGTGGGACCACTGAAGAATAAATTATAGATTTAAACAGTTTCATTGTCTTGATAATCATTACATGTTCACGTAGTTATAAAGGGATCCTAATGTTGCATCAGGTCCCAGAGCCAAGACAAGTGCTAGAGTAGCCTGTGTACTAACCAGTGAAAGCCAGTTCTCCCTTTGCAAAACTGCATGTTCACCACACACACGCACTTTCCCAGCAGCAGAGGGTGACCGAGTAGCCCAGATCAGGTGAGGATGCTGACACAGCCCCTTCCTACCACACCTCTGCAGATCAGAGAAAGGAGAGGTCGTGGGGATGGCCCTACCCATGAGATGCAGCTGCAGCACTTCTCCTACAGCTCTTAGTGACACTGTGGAACAGCTCTGCAGGACATCCTCACCACCTGTGTGGCAGTGCAGACAGCCAGGAGCCTTGTGAAGGGCAATGCACAAGAGCAGAAGAAGGGGGCATGGTGTTGCAAAACTTCACTTTACAGTTTTCCAAGGGCTTTGCGTTCTGGACAGCATTACCCAAATCTCAGAGCCAAATGTCATCAATTTTTCTCCACATGACTGTAGGCAAAGTGAAACAGCTTATTCACATCTCTCTCACATACACAAAAAAAATCCCATTTCATTCTAATGCAGGTATATAAAAGATACTGCCACCTATATCTCATCAAAGTTTGAATTCGAAAATTTCTTCACTGAGATCTACAGAAAGCTTTCTTCCAGTATTGCACAATCCCAGATATACAGCTGGAAGTTCTGCTCACCAAAATAGAGACCATAACATTACCATTTCAGTAAGACAGATTCAGTGATTCTTTTCTCTACTGTCTCCAGACATATAATTGCAAGATGATTAATAGTACAGTAAAAAAGGCACATTCTTCATTCCCAGGGTAGCATAACCACTGGTACTTCAAATGCACAAAAATGACAGAAAAACGACAAAGTAAAAATGCATCAGCTGTTATTACTTAACAGACCAATTTAACCGAAATGTTCATGAATTAGACTGGATAGAGCTGCTCTGGAGACGGTCTGTCTGTGAAACAAACCCATTTCTAATTTTTTCTTGCTGAAAATCCTGTTGTGCCTGCTTCACCAGCTTCCTGATTTGGTGCCACATCCTATAACTCTTGCAAGAAAAAGTTAGTTTGGAACAATTTTTTTTAGCAAGATGTCATGTTGACCACTGCTAACTGTTTGATAATAGGACACAACTACAGAAATCTACTTTCTGTAGAAATACTTATCTGGAAGTGAACTATAACATCTCCCTGCCTTTACTTTGTTCTTCTTTCAGCAACACGTGTTACAAAACAAAGATACACACTTACAAACCTCAGTGGCATCTAATGAATTTACACTTCTTCCCAACTCATCTTTCAAATAAACACAACTGTAAAGAACCCAAAAACTCAACTTCTTGCACCTGGAGTTGTGTCAGGCACTCCAGTGAATATATCCCTTTGTTTTAAAGAAGGAGATGGCATAATGTTCTGATATTTCTTTCCTGACTGCTATTAAGACTGCCAAAATTCAGAGTATTCCTGTAAGGTCGCAATTTCAGGCTGCTTTATAAAGCTCATTAGAATTATGGATGGAAACAAATACCTCACTTACAGCTGTGCATTTTGGATTGATACACAGGAGGATTCACACAGGGAGAGTGTTCAGGTGCTTCTTTAATGAGCTGTAAGCAAGCACACACAATGCCCAGGCTGAGCGTGCCAGGAGAAAAATGATAGCAGACATGTGCAGTGGCAAAGTCCCATCTTGTTTTCTGCTCCACTATCAACTACATTTACTTTACAGTGACATTGCCTGGAGCAACTTTTAAAATTCTCCTCTGCTCTCCCTTCAGCCAAACTTAAATTCTTACAGTATTACAGCTCAGCTCAGTTTGGCACTGAAGTGAATAACAGCCTGGGAGCCAAAGAGGGACCTAAAGAAAAAGGGTTTTTTTGAGGACAGCCCTCACCTGTGTTTCAAAGTTAGTTTCCTCACCTGGATTACTTGGAATTCCTTAGAGGGGGATCTGTACCAACTTCAGTCTGAGGTAGCAGGAAGACCCTGTGTCCCATTTAAGCCATTTTAGCAGACAAATCCACCCAACCTGCCCACTGCAAGTCCCACCTTTCTCTTGAAGCTTGAAAGGCAGGAGCGTGCTGAAACTTAACAGAGTGAAGCTGCATGTGAGCAGGAGTGAAAAGAGTGAGAAAACAAAATGCAGTGTGCTGGAGACACGTGAACCAGAGGGACCAGCAAAGAGAGAATGAAAGCTGGGGATGCAGAGAGAGAGGCAGAAAATCAACAGGAAGACAAGCTACGGAGAGCATAACCAGGAGCAGAGCAAATCTGTTCTGGCAGCGAGAGCAAACCGTGGCATGAAAATAGACTAAGCAGAAATAGATGGCAACCCCAAAGAAAAGGAACAAGGAAAACCTAAAGGATATGCCCTGCTTTTATTTCAAAGGATGAGAAGCCAAAAAGATGAAGCGCAGATCACATGGCCATGGTACATTGGATCCCTGATACATTTTTGTTCTAGTCAGGGTCCTTAATGGTTATGGGTTATGCCTTAATGGCCATAACCAGCCTCAGCTGGAGCCTCCACCACCCATGGCCCAGCAGTCCATTTCAGCCCAGGGCCATCATTCCCTGCCTGGGGTAAGCTAGAGGGGGTTCAGGTTTTCCAGTTCAACTGGAGACATTGCTGCTCCCACGCTTTCAGACAATGCTGTTCCAGACCCTGCAGATTCACTTCCCATCTTGACCTTGGTCCTGCCCCTTCACCACAAAGTTGTCTGATGGTCTAAACTCTTGGTTAAACTTCCCTTGTCTTTTCCTGAAGGTCACTGGATTCTCAGGAGGAGCTGTCATCATTCTGCTCAGGTGCTGTGGGAAAGGACCCTGCACACTGCTGGTTGTACCATGCCTGGCTCCTCATCCTCTAGTGAGCAGCCAGCTTACACTGCTCCCTTACACTGGTGTAGGAATGGTTTGGGAACCACTCACCTTCCATTTGAGTTTGGGATCTGAAACCACAATCAAATCTGTTTCACTCCATTTTTCATTCCTCTCTTATAGAAGATGACATTGCTAATATGAGTCATAACCCTGGACTGAAAAAATCAGTAGAAAATGGAATATAAAACCACATCTCCTGGAGTTAAGCATCAAAATCAGCCCTTAAAAATATCTAGCAGTGGACACATACCCCTATCACAATGATAAAACGGGCCTACCACCCATCTCAGATCTAAAAACCACTGAGGGTCTTAATGTTTTTGGCTACAAGTCTCTTCAATCTTCCAGTTAAATCTCCTCTAATTTGCAGTTCAAAACTCTCTAAAAGATGCCTCCTAGCTAAATTAGTCAATGTACATACATGGTCTGTGCTCAGAAATCTCATTCCAGGCTATGGCTTTGCATCACAATAGCTACATAGAGCTGGTTTCTGTTTAAGTTGAAGTAGCCTGGATAGAAATTCCTCCCAGGATGGAAACTCTCCTTTGCATCTCTATAAGCAGCAACACAAAATAGTGACACTAAAATAAATGTTGAAGCAATATTTTCACCTTCTTCTCCAGCAGAACCTGTAAAAAGTCTGCGACATAGAAACCCTAAATTTGAGGAGCCGAAGGAAGTTGGGCAAGCCCCTACAGAGTCTGAAAGAGAAACCCAGCTAATGTGGGAAGTGATTAATCATTGCTCATAGGTACAAAACATGCACTTATGAACTAAATGAGCTTGCTCTCTGAAAACATAGCTTCTCCATTGCTGAGACTGACACCATGACTTTTGAACATCAATTCACACACTTAAAATTCATTGGCTTCCGCTGTGAAATGAGAGAGATAAAACACAGCCTTTGATTTTCAGGCTGTTTTCCTATTTTCTCTGATCCCTGGAGCCCTCTGTCTTTTTCTAAAGTTTTTTTTGTTGTTGTTTTTCTTTAATTACCATTTTTCAAAATCTCATGCTTTACTTATTGAATACTTAAAAAGAAACAAAAGAAACAATATGGCATGAAGGGGTCACAGAGAGAAACGTGCTCCATCCTCATCAGCAGGGGTACCACTCTTTTCTTCCCTCTATTTTATAAAAATTGCTCTTTCATCTCTTTGACCACAGCCCCTGAACTGACACTCCTGAAATGTCAGAGGTGGTATGGGTTTTGGCCAAACCCTATCATGTTTGATACCCAGAAATAACTTATTTGGAGATAGCATCACCCAGGAAATGCAAGAACAAAAGCACAGGTGAAAAAAAAAAAAAAAAAAGATCAGCACCACAGTACCAGATTGGAGACAGGAGCTTGTACAGCTCTGCCACTCCCTTCCAGCTCAGGGTAACCTGGTGTAGTGGTTGTAAAAGCAAAGAGACCAGCACAAACAAAGAGGTGTTACAAAAGAAGGAAAATGAATGTTCACCTGTCTCCAAAGATCTAGGCTCACAGAGAAGGAACTCTAAGAAGGAGGGCCCTTTAACAAGAGACCATTCCTCAGCGGCAGTCAGCCCTTAAATGAGGTTGTGCAAGTGAACTGCCTTCACCTGTGTTCCCAGGGCTGACCAGGTCTTTCCTTCAGGTGCTCATTTAGTGATCCAGGCTGTGACTCAGCAGTTCCCATACACCTGGGGTGCCAGGGATACCTGGACAGCAGGACAGGAGCCATTGTCATTTTGGGTTGCACTTCAATTACCAAAAGATGGCTGGGAAGGCAAGCTGGACTATTCCCTGTTCCCAAACCAAAGAAATCTTTCTTCTTAGCTGTGCATAGCTTAGTAAAGGATGCACAACTGTAAGTCTCCTTTGGCTCCATCTGACCACCAGAGGCACTCAAAAAGTAGCACAACATCAATTAGTGAAAACTCCATTACCATTTATACAAAAGTTCAGAACTAGCCTGCATTCATTTACACAGTTCCTCACTTACCCTTATAAAGTCTAGCATTAATTTTCCAGTTGCTGGTGGAATCTAACCCCAAGTATGTTGTGAGCCTGCATTCAGGACCAGTGGCATCCAAAGCAACCTAGTGCCCATAATCTCATCTGCAGCTGGAGGAGATCTGAGATGATGAAGTTAGGCTGTACCAGGCCCCAGGTTCATCACCACTGCATCAGCTCGTATGCTCACACAGGTAACATTTGCTGTTAGTCTTATGGCTCCATCTTCACCAGAAGCACGTGTGAGGGGAGCTTAGATCCTGGACAGTGAGTTGAAAATCTATAGAAATGCCTGGAAATTCTGCAAATCTTTTCTCATCATCAATGTGGAGAAAGATAAAATCTGATAGTAGACTTAAAGAACTGTACAACAGTATGGTATTTGGCTACTAAAATACAAATTAGTTAAATCCCAAGTAAAAAGAGATAAGACCAGGAGCACTAGAACTAGACCTGATCAGCAATATCTAATTAAAACTCATATGTAATGCTCCAATGGGTGTTAGTAAAGATCTGAATTCAGTCTGGCATTCCTGAGCATTCATCAATGCAACCTTTTGCATATGCACAGATGGATATGCAGATATAAGTTTACTGGATGTGCTCTGTGCACTCAGTAAAGAGGAAGAACACAAGGACAGAAAATAATTCTGACCAACTGCATTAGGTCTGCAAACAGAGCTTTTGGTTTTGTATCTTTCTACGTAAATAAGATCAGCACAGGGGGAAAAATAGATTGGATGCATGGTTAATGTGATACTCAGGGAGGAATCCTGGGGTGACAAGCTTTGGAACTGGGACACTTGGAGGACAGATGTATGGTGGGGGCAGCAACAAAAGAATGTAAGTGATGGTACTCTGAGGTTCTGCCTGCTGGAAGTACCACAGCTGCCTCCAAATCTTGGCTTCCCATCTTGCTATTAGTTTCACATAGCTTTGTGTTTTCAGAGCTGTGCATCATGTTCTTAACAAAAACCCCGTTGTGTTTTATCACTTACATTCATTAACTCAACCAGAGGGCTGTTATGTCACTTAGCTGCAGTGAGGCAGCTGGAAATGGCACTCAGCACACAGCCAGGGCAGAAGGGACCAGCAAGAGCTACGCTCGGAACATGGGAGCTAAACTGTGAAACCAGGGCCATGGCATCCCAACCACAGCACCCAAAGTCAGGAGGTATTTCTCATTTGATCTCTTTAGTCCTCCATTTTTATGTCTGCAAAGCAGAGAGGAAAGGCCTGCTTTCTTGCCTTGGAGCTTATTCAAAAAGCACATCGACAAAACACTTAGATCCAGTAGCAAGACATTGAACTCTCCCACTATCAAGAACACACAGTGGCACTCTCAAGAGCTGTGACACGTTAGGAGCCAGGTATGAATTCTGCACAGCAGACAGTCGTGGAAGCCATGGATGGTGCAAGCAGCATACAGTAAAGCAGAGGAGGGATGCTGAGTGACCATCGCTACCTCTGTCCCCTTCACAGGGTCTGCTCTTGGGGAAAAGATATAGTGTTCTTAAATGCCATATAACAGCTCATCACCCATAGGAAGAGCAAGTAAAAACACTTCATTCTGCCCCATGCTTCCTGGGGAACTGAATATAAACAACACTGGTGGCTTTTAAAACAGACTTTGGCTAGTAAACATGCTCAAATATACACGGACTACTAGTAATCTAGCCTGTCCTCTGCAGAACCAACATATCCCTTATTTTCCATCACTTACAAGGAGATTGCACCAGTGATCCTGTGCAGGGACAGAGCCCTGGCTCCCACGATAGCCACTGCTCCATTGTCATGAGTATGAGCCTCTGTGCTGCAGCAGAGAGAGTTTCAGCTGTTAGCTCACGTCCTCACAGAATCCTGACACAGAACGCACGAGAGTTCCCAGTCTTATTGATTTCACCAAGCAACTTGAAACAACAATTAACCTTTCTAACTACGTGCCTTCCTTTAAAATGCATCTCTGTTGCTTTTCAAAGTTTGCTTTTAAAAATTAATGAATCGATGCAATTTTACAGCTATTGACCAATTTAAAATGTCAAGGTTGTAGCAGGAGGGAACACTAAAGAGATGCAAATCCAGCTACGCAAGTTCATGGGCACTCAGTTGGACACTGAGGACTCCGTTCTCAGCTTTGGTTCTTGTCTTTTTATCTCCTTTAATTTTCTTCCGTGAACTTAGTAGATGTCACACACATTTATAACACCTTGGAAAACATCATGGCCTTATTTAGAAATGTGTGTGCATATGTGCATTTCCAGTCATGGAAATGAAAACTGTCACACACAGCATTTATTATTTAAGTAGGGGCTCAGCACTTAGCTTTCATCCAGGGATATGAGCACAGCTATTTAGGGCTGAACTCTACAAGCCCTCAGCAAACTCAGAGTCCTACCAGGATTCAGCCTGTACCCAGACCTCCATCTTGAGCCAACTTTTTATTCCCCAGCCACACACTAATGGTGTGCCAGAATTTTCCTGCCCTTTTCCTTTTAAAAAACAGGAACTTTACAGAGAAAGATAAAGCACTACTCATCCTAAAGATATCTGAATGTAAGAGAAAAGGCTGTTTTTTCTTTTTCTTTCCTTAACAACCTAGAGTTCCTGTACACTGAAGGTCCCTTCGCCGAGGATGCCAAACAGCACACTGAATTATCTGCTGATTAAAATGGGACAAGTCAGCTTGGCTTTTAACCATTTAGACAGAATGGCACATCCAAAGTACCTAGATTACTTAAGGTTAGAAGCATCTATCCATGTAGATTTGATGCCAGCAAATAGCCTCGTTTAAGACTTCAAATTAGCTAAATTAGCTAAACTGCTGCTCACATCAGTGGTGGTTTGCTTCATTGAAAATACAAAGGATGGACTGAAATTCTCAGTGAAGCTGGGAGCTTTCAGACTGGTGAGGCTGCACCTCGAGGCCTGGGCCCATCGCTCCCAGACAGAGCGTGTCCAGAGAGGGGAAGGGAGCTGTGAGGGGTCTGGAGCACACATCTTATGGGAAATGGCTGAGGGAGCTGGGGTGGGTCAGTCTGGGGAAGAGGAGGCTCAAGGGAAACCTCATGGCACTCTTCAGGTCCCTGACAGGAGGTGGGGGCGAGGTGGGGATCAGCCTCTACTCCCAGGTAACAGTGATAGGACCAGAGGTGATGGTTTCAAGTAGCACCGGAGGGGGGTCAAGCTGGATACTGAGAAACATTTCTTCTCCAGAAGATCTATCAGGCATTGGAAAGGTTGTCCAGGGAAGTGATGGAGCTCCTGGAGGTGCTCGAGAAACGTGTGGATGTGGCACTGAGGGACTTGATCAGTGGGCATGGTGGGGATGGGCTGGCCCTTGGACTTGATGATCTTGGAGGTCTTTTCCAATCTTAATAATTCAACAATTTTATGATTCTGTGACTGCTCCCTGTGTTTGTGTTGGCTCCTGGGTTTAGCTGGCCCAGAAGCACCCGAACTCTTCTTCCTATTGTAAAGAGCAATATCCACATTCAGGAATCACCACTACATATCCTCAATTTTTTTAACTGCAGTTAAGACAAAAATCAGCATCCAGTTAAACGTCTGAGCTGAGAGAGCATCCCCAGCAGTCAAACATCTTTCAGGGACAGAGCAAGCCCCACATACAAGATGTGAAGAGCACTTTTTTAATTCCAAAGACATAACCCATTGGCCACTGCAGGAGACCAAGAAGAAAAATCCCTAAGAGATGACCAGCCAAAACTAACTCCCATACTGAATTCATACGATAGTTAGCTTACTACAAATTAAACTTCCCCACAAGCACTACTGTTATTTTAATCAAAACTAAATGTTGTTTTTCTATGGGCCCATTGGCATGTCCCAGAAGTGAGGAGAGCTGCCTGAGGCAGCAGCAGGCACTGCCTGGCAGTTCCTTAGGGTTCTGCAGGCCATGAAGGACATGGCCTCCACACACTGCCCTGGGGCTCCTAAGGAAGCAGCTGGCTGCCTTACAGTACAAGCAAATGGAAATCTTGAGTATACAAAAAAAAAAACCAGCATGCATCTTAACAGGTGAATGTGGCTTATAATTAGCTCACACTAAGCACTGATGAAGGAAGAATCTTCAAGAAAAAAAGAAGACTGAATTTTAAATGACTTAAGGTGATAGCAGTGATCTGCATTTACTTGTCCTATAGATTAGTTTGCTATTTTTTTTCTTTTTCCTGGAGGGCCGTTTAATTATGCATAGAAATCTCATCAAATACAGATGAAGGAGGTCAGAACAATTAGTATAAAACAAACACTTCAGCATAATGTGCCATAATGATTATTTTTGCAACAATCAGTTAGCAAGCTCTGAGAACGTCTGATGCATTTTAAGCTAAGTCATTATCAGATTTTCCAAAACTTACAATCACAGCAGCACTTCAGCAGATCAGCCAGCCACGCTCCCCATCCAAGGCAGGATTCCTGGGACACCAAACCTGGATCACTCATTGAAGGAGCTGCACCCTGGTAAAAGTCAGATTCAAAGAGACATTTGGAGATAGATACGGATAAAGCAGGTTGGTACTGATATATAAATGTTGCTTTGCAAGGGGCTCTTCTCATCCTGGAGGCAGATATGTCCATCTGTGTGGTGATGTAGCACACACCAAAGAGTCAGTAGTGAGGTTAAACAGTTAACAGCAAGAAGGAGTAACAGGAAGCAGGACTGACAAAGAGATAAAACCTTACATTTCAAGCTTTACCCAAATCCTAACTCCACCAGCTTTCTGCTCAGCACTGCTGGGACAGGAACTATGTTTGTGCTAATGAGAAGCCATGTTCCTAACAGGTTTGGCAGGCTGGTAGCTGTCAGGTTCTAGTTCACTTTGAAGGAACAGCTTACTTTACTACTACCTGACTGCCTACCATGCTCACTAGCACAGTGAATGCAGCAGCAGCTCCCTTTGCCTTTCCATAGGTGCACCATCCTTCCCTGTATGTGTTTCATGAGGCTTTACATTTGATCACCCCAGTGCTGTGAGCTCAGAGTGCACAAGGAGTCACCAAATATCTGAGGAAATAAGGAAAATGATCAGGAAGATAACAGCCACTATTGCATGATGGCTCTCACTCCCCACCCACCCACCAGAAGCACAGGACATATTTGAGAGATTTGGCGTCTGAGAATAACAGTGGGAAATGTCTCTGTGACTAAAAGTAAACGCCTATGTGTGATGCTAACACAGTGTACATTAATAGTGCTACAAGAATGACCTTTTCTTACAGCAATGCTCAGAGAGATTGTGCCCGCAGGGTCTACTCTAAAACATATTGGAGTTAATGGGACTTTCCATTAGCTGCACAGGATTGCATTAGGTCTGCACAAACTGGGCTGTGTTTTGAAAAGGGAGGAGGACCACAGAGGAAGTGAAGGAGGAGGGAGGATAAGTGTGGGCCCTTGCTGGACACAGCAGTGTAGCTGTGTGCACTGGGATGCACACAGTCACATCCTAGCAAGCACCACAAGATCTGCATATTTTTGTCTGCTCTGGGAAACAGGCAAGGCAATGGCTAACACAGCCCTTGGAAAGCTGCAGTTAGCACTAACCATGTGTTTGTACCAGTTGTCAATTTATTAATTGATTCCTATGACTTTTTTTTAAAATTCATAACATCTTGGAACAGCTGGGAGTTAATTTGTTATTGATTTAAGCTACGTTAATAGCAAGTCACCACAGGAAATGTAAATAATTTTTCAGATGGATGCTGTAAATCTCCTTAAGTCCTTTGTTTAATTTTGGGAATGAGCTTACGCTCTTGCTTATTACTGCCTCATTAGCCTTTACCTTGATTTTCATTAACTACACACAAACCAAGACAGTGCTGTGACAGTTCTGTTAAATGAAAAGAACAAAGCAGCTCTCTGTGCCCCTGCAGAACACTCCAGAGGTGACCAACCACGAATCCCTCCTGCTACCTGTGCTCTCTCCTGTGGTTCTGGTTTCCAGTTTTACTTTCACTATTGCTTCCTCTCTTCCTTGGGAGCTTCCTTGCCTGCTTTTCCCTTCTTCACCACTCATTATGTTTTCACTTCAGCTTCCAGAGTTGCCACTGTGTTCCCCTATTCAATTCTAGGTGGGCACCCTTAGCCTTGTCCTCTCAGTCACATATTTCACCCAGATGCTGTTGTCCATGTTCCCTCTTTCCTGAAACCCTGGATTGTCTTCTATTTCCTTCCTTCTGTGCTCCCCACATTTCCTCCTGAGCCCCACCTTGCCAGGCTGCTGCCTCTCACCTCCACATCTCCTTGTCGATGAGCTCTAACACCCACTCAAAGAAAGTGTGCACCCTTCCACGTGGAAGACCTCAGTCCTTTTCACTCTGAACGCAGCACAAATGAGAACCTAGGCATCTAAAGCTGAATTTTCATTTCCATAACCGTGCAAGGCATCAGAGGCAGGTAAATATGTTCAGGTGTCCTTAAGGATTGTACAGACCTGCCAGACCCCAACAGAAGCCCTAGGAAGTACCTCTCTTCTCATGAGCACAACATACTCCTACTCTCAGAAATGCAAGATAATACCCACAATTCCTGATTTGCATTTCTTGCAGAATAGAGTCAGCAATAAATATTTCAGGACCTCCTTTAACACTTTTTACAGTCAAGGAAGCTCCTATGAAACAATGGGAACCAGCCTGGAGGGTGACAACGTAGTTCACAAACTAGATCACTTGTATGGAGACCAGGATGTTCCCTACACGTTTACAGGCTGCATGTTTCATAAATGGTCTTTTCCATGGCTCTGATTTCTTTTTGACCCAGATCTGACCCCTAAACTTCATCAGGTGGAAATTCAGACCACTACATCACCTGCATGGATGACTTGACACAATGAGCCATGTAACGAGCAGATTTTTATTAATACAAATACTACTTAGAGCACAATCTGTCAGCTATGCAGATTGATAGTGATTCTGACTTTGCAAAGAACTCGTTATTTATTTTTTTTTTCCCCTAAAACATTTTCCAGCAGTAAATCTCACACAGCCAGCATCTGGCAGCTAGGAAAAATAAGTTGTTTTTCAAGGGGTTTACTGGAGTTCCTCTGTCTTCATTATGTTTATCTGAAACAGTCATAGCCTCCTGACTTTATAAATACACGTCCATGGAAATGGCAAGAGATTCAAGAAGCTGATAATACAAGTGAGAGAGGAAAGAACAATACCTTTTTTTTCCCTAGAGAATACGCTTCAGTCTCAGATTTTACACTTTAAGAATTGAAACTTCTGTCCCTTCCTATTCTCCCTTTTGCCTTCTCCTTGTCTTCCATTCCCAGAGTAAAAAGTAACTTCTTGCAAGAGGATAAGCTGAAATGCAACCATGCAAAAGAGTCAAACAAAACATATCAACTCTTTGTCCCCCGATTTGGATTATAATATGACAAGTTCTATGTGAAAATCAGACTCATCTGAGGACAAGGGAGTATCATACTCCTTTCCTCACTGATGCAGAGACAGGCCAGGAAACACAAACGTCCTATGTCAGCTATACCAAGATGAGGTATGGAGGTCCCCAGGCCCCTCCAGCCATGTGTGGCCCTCACCCATCTCTTCTTTGACAAAAGTACCTTTAAATTTTCAGAATTCCCAACTCCTCGCAGTCCGCTTCAGTCTATTTGTTTTTAAGTGGCTTCCTAAAAAGAATTGTGTGTTCATATCGTATCTTACATAGGGTCTACTCAAAAAAATGTAGCTCATGTTGCCTAGTTATATTAGCAATAGAGAGGCCAAAAAATACAGTACACTCTTTCTGTAAGTATGTTGTTTTACAAATCACTCTCTGTAATGGATAATATTTTCTCTACCAACAACTATCACACAAGTTCTCCACTGCCTGTCCAGCCAGGCATGCTTATATGTCCTTTAAGAGTACATGCAACACTTACTTGCACCCCACCTCTGCTTTTTCCCCTAATACATATACATATATAGGTAGATAGATAAGGAGGAGCTTCAGTGTACCCAGTGTCTCACATAAAGTGCGAGCCTTGCTTTATCAAACATATATAGTTTGTTTTACATGTTCTTGTTAACTACAGACAAACATTCCTTGCCCCTGAATCTGAGTATCAGTAGAGCCCATCAAGCTTACAGTCTGAACAATATGCCTGTTCCTCCACAAAAACAAAGATAATGTGCATACGTAAAATTAAATCAAGAAAGGAACTCGGTGCTAATATATCTTTTACATGGAGAGCCATTGCCAAATACTGTACTGTAAATGCAAATACTGAGCTTGTCCAGAAGATGGGTTTTATAGGCAAGCTCACTGGAATAATGCTTATATCATGTTCTTTTCTTATACACTTGGCATAGGTTCTGTCTCCAAATTTCTTTTCAGCCATCTCGTTGCAATGCTTATTATTTTTGAAACACATTAACAAGAACGTTGAAAGGAAAGGTGAGCAAAGGACACAGTCAGCTACTGAACTGTGCAATAAGGAAGTGATCAATCCAGATTTGGTCCATTTAATTTTCAGTCAACATAATGAGTGCATTTGTTTTGCTGTTCTTTTAAGCTTTGTTGTCAAGGATACAGCGATATTCTCTGCATCAGAAGATGAATTTGCTATGAAGAACTACTTTTCACTGGCATTTATTCAATCAAACTTGACATGACGGCAGCATCTGTCCAATAATTTTTTACTTAAGTAAAGTCATTAGTTATGATATCCAGCTCAACAACAGGAAACATAAATCTTTCTGAAAGCCAGTTGAAGTGGCATTGAATTCTTATTTTTTATCTGAGATATGTCAGAAGGATGGACTCTATAGTGGTCATGCATTGACATATTCTCTTATGACAGAGGTGATTGGTTCAAACAAGGTATAGACAACGAGAGAGAATTAATGTGACAATCTCTATACACAAGACCACCATAACTGTGGCTACAGAAACAGGTGGGAAGGCTGCATCCAGCTCACACACACCATCTCCATCATGCAGGCTTGGTATTCAAATCCAAACGCTCCTCTTCCATCAGCAACACGCAATAATGAGGTACATTACATGCTGCATCTTCCCAAATTGATGCATATTATTGTGAGCTGCTTCTGCTTAGAAAACAAACAATCTCATCTATGAGTCCAATATACTAAACAGGCATATATTAGCTAAGCACACAGCACAGCTATAATCTTTCCATCATTCACTGATCACTTGTTTGAAAATGAAAATATTAGCTGCTCACTCCTTGCTCTCTTTGGAAACTCAGATTGTGATCTAAGATGATGTCTGATGGCAAACAGGCAGCTCAGGCAGTGCTTAATCCTCCTGCTGCAATGGGAGATGGCACAGAGAGGTGACACAGACTCAGGATCTTTTTTTTTCTGGCCACAACATGGTTTGAGGGTCAGTCTCAAATTTCCACACCAGGAATGACTGAAATCTTTTCATTCTCAAGTGGTTCAGAAAAGCATGGACAGTAGAATGTATCAAAAATCTTGCTAGCCAAACCTCATTGTTTTTTTCAATAGACTTATCAAAGCAGACTCAAGGAATCTGTATTATATCTGGAGTGAAGTGGCAAATACTGTCTCGGAGAAATTCTACCTTGAAAACTAATTAAACAGGCTTAGATAGAAGCTCTTTCATGTGGGCTGGAAATTAATTGAAAGGCAGCATGCAAAAGGTAATGATGAATATTAATGCACCGAATTGGTGGCCATATCTAGTAGGGTGAGATCTTTATCACAATGGGCAAGGAAATATTACAAAAAGAAGTTAAAACCCATGTGATTTCAATTAAGAAAAAAATTAGGTTAATACACACCTGGCTTGGAGATGAACACACTCAACAGAAATGTGAACTTTTCGAGTGAAAAGGGCTATAGTTACCACGAGCAGCCAGGGCACAGCAGTATGTGATCAGTCAGTACACCAACTGCCCCTCGAGGTCTCTCCTTCACGTGTGTCGATATTGAGAGCTGGTGAGAAGGACTTGGGCAAGGTCCTCTGCGACCCATGGGTGCCATGTCCACCCTGCAACCGTGCCAGTGCCTGACAAATCTTCAGTCAGCAAATGGAGATGCAACACACTGTAGGGGGTTGGAGCTGCTGCTGCTGCTTCTCCTCATTTGACTTTTCTTTCAGTGTGGTGCGCCTGGATTCAAAAGGAAAAATGATTAACGTACATGCAAATCTGTGTTCTTCATGACAGTTGCTATAGTCAATATATAGCTCAAGGTTTTCATCTCAGTTATTTAGATCCTTATTGTCCCATCCACTATGTAAGTTTCCTTTGAATGAATGACAGGACATTCATAAATTAGGGTATGAAGTTCCATTTTACTATTCTGCATTAGAAACCCACAGGTCAGTGCACACAAGCACAGAAACGTTCATCCCTCAGAGATAACTATGTAAAACAGTTGAAAATCAAAGCTTGGAGGATCTGGAGGGTACACAAACATTTTATTTCTATAAGATAGATGATGACAAAATTCCACTGTAAATCTGTTTGGCTTTTTTGTGGGTAATCTCAGGTCTGCATTCAGCAGCCCAAAACCTTAGTATCTGTCATGGTATGGACCATACCGTGGTGTCCAGGAGATGCTGACCACAGAAAGAAGGACCCAAGGAGCATAAAATGCAATCCCATCCAGAAATCTTCCTAGATCAGTCAAGGAAAAAGTGCTAGGCCTTAGTCATACAGGTGAGGTCAGACAGTTGATGGAAGATTATAAATAATGTGCTAGCTCTGCTTGAAAACAGGAATGCTATTTCTCAGGGAAAAAAAAAGGAAGAAGGAAAGGGGAAGGGGAAGAGAGGATTGCCATTTCTCTGAGCTCCAAGAATACTTAGGTCTTCTGGAACACCTTACCCAGCATGAACCAGGTTCTCAGCCACAAGGTGGAAACCCAGCAGATTAAAGCAACGTGCAATTCCTTTAATCTGGAGAAAACCAACCCTGAAGGTGGTGAAGAAGGAGTGTGAGCCATTTGCCCAGCTCAATAACCACAGCCCATGCAGCCTCACTGCTGAGAGTTTTTTGCTGGATTGTGCACTTGAAAATCTGGCATTTTACATACCTCCATTTGCTAATTATCCACATAACGGTATTTCAGCCTGCTTTGGCACACCTCTGGCATTTAATGTCTTCAAATATTGACAGATGGATTGTTGTCTCCTGTTACTCGGCGAAAGCTGGGAGCATAATGCTAAGCTGATTAAAAGAAACGGGATCACCAGCTAAATCCATTTCTTCTTCACTTCTTAATGTGGAAGCACCTTCACATTGCTTAAGGGATATATTTTTGTAAAAGATCTGGCTCCTAAACTGGCAGTACAAACACTGCCTGAAAAAAGAATATTTCATTCTCCTCATCCTGCTGTGTAAAAAGAGCAGATTTTTGTCTCACCTTGCAAAAGAAAGAGTCAATTCTGTTCTTACACTGGAAAAAAAAAAACAATGAATAATAGACAAACCTGCTACTTAAAAGCAAAACTGTTTAGAGCCTCAGGGTCCAAACTTACAGCAAACCACGTTGTCCAAACCAGTCCCTCTGCCCTGGCTGCCTATTGATCTGAACAAACCAAAGGGAAGCGTTGGCACAGAGAAAGAAAGTGGTTCTTTGAACTCTGTCCAGCTGGGGGGTGCAGCCTGTGTGACACTGTACCTTGCTCACTGGGCCAGATCAAGAGCCCAGGAGGACACTTCTGGGTTTCTGAAAGCCTTTGTTGTTATACCTCAGAAAATGCTGGTTGGTGGTGGGTCTGTAAGCCCTGAAGTGCCACTGAAGTGCTGCTGTGAGCATACACACTTTTGCAAAGCCTGCCCCAGAGGGCAGCGGGCATGGCCCCGAGCTGCCACAGCTCAGGGAGCACTGGGACACTGCTCTGACATAGGGTTTGGATCATGCTGCATGGGGTCAGCAGTTGCACTCAATGATCCTCGTGAATCCCTTCCAACTTGGGATAGTCTCTATTTTCAATGCAAATGCATCTTAAACTAGAACTTTACATCTGTTGATCCCTGTGGTGCTTATTAGGCCCAAAGGACTGAGGTTGGCAAGTGCTGATGTCCAACCTCACCTTGACTCTGTGAGCGACTGCAGACCAATGAACACAGCCTTCACGTGGGCATGGGCATCAGTACATTCCGAACTGCTCACAAGGTTGCTCAGCTGCTAATTGACCTAATAAAAATTAGCAAATTGAAATTTCCACTCTTTTTTCTTTTTTTTTTTTTAACTGGAAGCTTACTGAGTGCAGCTAAATGAAGACAGAAAACAAGTCAAGGGAAACCAAAATTAACATCAGTCTTCTAAGAAGATACTGGCATGAATATGTATGATACATTACATGTTTGACTGATGAATGACCCATAACTCATCAGAAGCAACAGCTCACACTGAGTAATGGAGGTTCCTCTTTCAAAATGAAGCATTAGTCACTTAAATGCCTTTCACATTGCACTAAAAAAAGATGCTGTGACTATTGACTTAACTACTGTTGTTTTTTTTAATTAGAAATTATAAAACATCATTCCCAATTTAAATATGGTGTCCTGTTTGTTAAAATAAATACCAGAAAGCCCATTTCCTTGCATCTATGGCTTTGCTGACACCACTCTGTCAACAGGTGGCAGTTATCTGTTCAAAGGGTCTCATTCCCCATTGACAAGGACAGAGATCAGAACAAAGAAGGGTCCCAGTTGTGGGGAGAGCTGAAGAATGGTCTCAGTCAAAGGAACTTGAGACTCTCAGCCTGAGCCTCTGTGACACTGCTACAACCTACCTAATGCCCCAAGTGATACAGCTTTGGTGATTCAGAAGGTCTGGATGCCATGGACACAAAGATGAATGAGGAACAGCGTCACTACCCATTTTTAGGCTTTTAGGAAGTGGCATCCTTTTCCGCTCATAAACAACCACACAAAAGTTTTGTCTTTCTGCTGTGGCTGAGCTAAAAGCAGCAAAATCAGAACAGCACTGGTCAAGCTGAGCATCTCTGTAAAACAGCAGCCTGGGTCAGGCAGCTAATAGAACAGATGGTTCAGCAGTGGTAACTGGCCAAATCCACATTTGCTTTTTTGTTCAAGAAGTATGTAGGAATCTTGTCCACACAAAAACTGAAATGCAATATGCTGCACTTCCAGCGTTTGCTCTGCACAGTGATGACTCTGTTCCACACAGTTTTCCTGAACAATTCAAGTTTAGGCAATTTCATTTGTCTACCTTTCTCTTTGCGCAATAACTTTAAACAAAGAAATCCATGCCATCATGTCCATCTACCATTCACCACTACCAGTGGTCAAAGGTTTCACACTGCTCGTGGGCTGTCAGAGCAGGAGGAAAACAGGCAGGGAGCAGGGCTGTCTCCTGTCTTCATTACACTTAGTGCTTCTGGGCTCCCAGCTGGAGAACCGTGGGTTTAGTGATGACTTTTTGGATGTAGCAGCTGACAGTGCCCGAGCATGGAATGGGATGGGGAGAAAGAAAAGCTTGGATCAGGAAGGTTTGGAGCCATCTGAGCCACTCTGGACATATGCCAGCAGCTCCAGGGTCTCCCCTGCATGCAGAAACAACACAGAGAAGGAGCCATGATGATTTTATACCCAGCCTTCTCAAATACTCCCAAAGCCTTCCCATCTGAACTATTAGGCTAAAAGATAAAAAAAAGGCAGTGTCTCAGCTACCACATGTCAAGTAAAATTGACTTTGTAAAGGTAATTGTGCTAAGGAATTCACCCAAAATTGGGGAAAATGTCATTTGAGTGCAGCTAGTCTACTCAGGTTTGCAAAGCAGAGCTGGAAAACCAAGCGCGTAATGGTTTATGCTGCATTGTACTGCATTTGCTATTTGATGGTCTGGTAACACTTTAATAGTCTTGAATGAGCATTTAATTTAGATTTAATAGGGCAGCTTCTCAGTTGTAATTAAATATCAATTGATTGTTAAAAGAGCACTTACCAGATTTAATATATAAGAGATAAACCTGGTTTGCTGTATAATTAACTCAGAACACAAAAATAAAAGTGCAATTAAATTTCTAGAGCACAGAACTTGTAAAAAAAGTTTAGCAAGTTGGTGGACATGAGAGGAATTAAACAAAAATGATGTTAAATATTATGCTTAATAAGGATACTAAGATCTATTAATTACCTTGGTTAACTATTGATGGTTTTGACCTTTGATGTAGAGATCCCTTTGAGATGGAAATCGAACAGTGAAAGTGACTGTTCCCACTAGGCATGCATGGTACCAAGAGACAATTTTCTTCAAACAGGTATAGAAAAGATGTCATGCATCAGATGTAATTTTAATGGGCTTTGCAGCATGAATAGTTAGTTTATCTTACCTGTACTTTAAAAATTCAACCCTTAAAATATACAGCTTCACCATAATTTACAGATAGGTACTTAAATTGCCACTCCATACTCCACAACTATGCTTCAGCTATTACTCCTGGAGATTTATCTAATGGGGTCATTCTCTTAAAAATGGAGCAATGGAAAGAGTCGGGCAGAGCGATGTTACTATTAGCCACAAAGAGCTGTCCGTGTGCAGAGCAGTAACCCTACATCAGAACCTGTCCCATCCAACCTGCTACAAGAAGACAGAAACATAAATGATCCAGGCATCATAGGAATAATCTCAAAGCATGCTTCCATGGCTGGCTGTGCTCTTATATGACATTTCATTGATGAAGCCCTTTGATACTAAATTATTTTCTCCCTACCAGACATCACTGAGACTCTCTTCACAACCCTGCTGCCCACACATCTTGCAGTGTGTCTGCAATGTGCCTTCCTGCACCAGCATATGCAGTGTGCTAGAAGCAAACAATACAGAAGAACACAAACAACTTTTGTTCTGTTCAGCCCATTGCCTTCTAAGTGTCCTCAAACATTTTGCTTCCACCTAAGCTCATGGAGACAATACTGATTTCAACAAATGCCATTTCAAATGGTGCAGTTGTTTTCCCATTTTGAGATGCTAGCCATGAGACTCTTGGTGTGCATCTCAGCACCTGGTTGCTCACCACGTGTCTGCAGAGGAATAGGGACAAGGGGTACCTGGAACCTCCTCCTGGCTCCCCATGACATGAAGAGATGGAGCTGAGCCACACTCAGAGCTACCCCATCTCAGGAAGGCAAATCCCTCAGGTGCAGGTTTGACTGCATTGAAAAACATCTTTTTTTTTTTTTCTTTCTTTCTTTCTTTTTTTTTTTTTTTATTACTATTTCATTTTCCTTGAAATTACCTGTCAAAACCACTCTAGGTATTTGACAAAAAATAGTATAACCAAGATTGATTTTTTAGTCAACTCTTTCCCAGAAATGCCCAAGAAGGGTGTGTTTTATGCTATTAAAAGAGAATTGCTATTAACTTAGAATTGCTAGGAGCAGGGGAGTCTTTTAGGATGCCAGTACATGGTGCAAAGGATGGCAGAAACAGGAAGAAAACTAAGGTAGGTGCTCTGGGCTCTGTGATGGGCATCCAGAAGGTATTAATGATGGCTCCTGTCACAGCTCCCAGGGCTGGGAATCTGGGGAGCAGCTGGGACTTCCTTTTAATTCCCAGTTTTCCACTGAACACGGGAGAAGTGCAGGTTAAAACATGATTCTAGGGAAAGGATTGCTGAGCAGCACTTAGCACAGTGAGGACAATACCTCATTCATGCTGCATGCTTTTGATCAGACAGTGCCTCTCAATGAATCCAGACAGAATCAAAGTGGAAGACAGTGAGTTTTCTCATGGCCACTATGCCCAGGTTGCAGATTTCTTCCTGTTGTGGCAGAAGAACAGGCCACGCTTACAGCACATGGGAGCCAGCCTGGCAGACATGGAGGGGAACAAAATTATGTGCAGGCTGGTGTCTTCTGTCAGAGCATGAAAAGGCTGTAAGCAGGGAGCTGGGAAGGAAATATTACTGCCTATAAGATGGTGGCATCTTTCAGAACATGGTAAAAATAGTGGATCAGATTCACTGCTGGTACCAGAAGCTCTTGGTCTTCCACATCTTTGCTTTCCCAATGCAGGAGGTGATTTCTGGGTGATGTTCTGAGCTTCCAAAGCCTGAGATGTGCTAAAGCATCACAGTATGTGGGCTCTGAATGGAGCCTTGCACAGCTCCTACCACAGAGACTCTACACTGAACCTCTGAAATCTGCCCCAGTATAAATTCACAGAATATCTTCATAAAAGGCAAAAACATCCTACAGTATTCTCAAAATAGATAAAGAATGGAGAAAACTCCCCCTCAATAGCTAGTGAGAAAAACCTGACCGCTCAGTCCTGAAATTCCACTAACTGATGTGAGGACAGCTCTGCTCACCTGGACACGCTTTTTGTCCTAAGCTGCTTCTAGCCTCAAATGCAAAACTGCAATGAAGCAAAGCACTCAATTGGCATTAATTTAGTACAACAGCAAGCAATATGCTTGGGTGGTTTATATTTGATTTTAGGTCTAATTTCTCCCCAAAATGCTGGTAGAAAATGAGCACCCATCTTCTGTAACTCACAGGGCAAGAAATACAATTTACCGATATGTAGATGTTACTTTCACATAGTTCAAAACCAGCAAAGCTTAAAGGCTTTGCAGCTGAGCACCAAGCTGATCCAGCTCCCCTGAGAGTTAATACAAAATCTCCCCCGGACTTTTACAGGCATTAGAGCAGACCCCTCCACTGACTTTATAATCTACAAAGGGAAAATAATTGGTATTTCCAGAAAATTGGCTCAGCATTATTTTAACACTATAAATGTTTCTGCTTGGAAGCTGAACAAATGGCATGTTTTCCTCCCAGTCCAATGATAAAACAATTCCCATCATAAATAAATTGTTAAAATGGTTTTTGGAGAAGGTCCCAACCCTGAAAGATGCATTTGCTAGGGATAGCTCTGAAGTGACTTTCTCATTTCAGAGCGCCTCAATTCCACCCAAGTGGTAATTGCTGATACTGTTACTTTCTAAGAGGCAGTATTTCTCTTTCTCCTTCCTTTCCTCCTGCCAAAAGCCATCCCACTCCTGTCTTTACAGTTAATTTCCCTCAGCACCCCTTTTTTTATAGCGAGGAAGTAATTAAAAACAAACATTTCTAGCATTAGCACAACAGCAAGGATATCGATCAAGAATACAGCATCAAGAACTTCCAAAACTACTGTTGCTCTTGTGACTTACACAGAGCTACTTCTCCCCAGCAACCAGGCATGGGCAGAGACAGTGCCACAACCCAGTGACCCCAGAGCAGGATGAGGTGCAGCACAGCCCCTTCCTCCTGATAAGAGCTTATTCCTTCGAATGGATCAGCTGGACTGAAATGACAGTGAGAGCAGACTGATGGAAGACTCAGTTCTCAGATGGCAGGCAGGTACAGAGCCACTCTGCCTCCACAGTGGATGTGTTCTAGTTTCTTCTTTTTTTCTTTTCACCAGTTTTGCTTATTGTATTCCTTTATCTAGACTGAAGCATCATGATGTCCAGGAGAACTGTTGTTGTTCATACTCAGGGAAAACCCTCACCCCTCACCGCCCCTCAACCAACAATTTCCTGTGAAAATGGGTTATCTGAAAACCTGCCTTTTGGTGCAGCAACACATCCTTGAAGTATTACCTCGAACCGGTGGCATTTTCCCTCCCTTGGTGAAGTTCTGAAGCACTCATGTGCAGTGCAGACAAAGCAGCTGGGATGGAGGCTCCTGCTGCTGTGCTTTTCCTCCCTCTCCTTCTCTCCATGCAAAGCCCTGGAAGGCTGTGAAGGTGGGGACCATGTGTGCCATGCCAGGGGCTCTCCTCTAACAAGTGCCTTCATTAGCATTCACTTTTCATCAACAGAAACCAAGCTCCTTTTATTTCTTTCTCTTGTAGGAAGAGCAAACAAAAGCTTTATTATTCTCTGCATTGTCTGCAGAAGTCAGACAACTCTTTGGCTTCGATGAAGATCAAATATTAATGCCGTACTCCAAGTAGGATTTTTGAAGTTATCAGCAGCTCACATTGTTAAAAACAGTGGCAAGAAAGAACTCTTCTCAGAAAAGTCCTTTAAAGTGTGTGACGCTCGCAGATGAAAAACAGTAGGTTGTTGAATGCAATTTTTGAAGAAATTGAGTGAAGCTCCGGTAGGTCAGGCAGAATTCCATGCCCAATAACAAGCATGGAAGGCAGTGAAGCAGGGATTCGTTTACAGATAGGGAACTTCAGAAATGAGCAGGGAGGGGAGGCAGCAGAGTGCCTGCCCCTGGGGCATGCTGGCTGCAAGGCTCACATCCACAGCCTTACAGTAAATAACAGCCTGGGCCAGAGCAGAGCTGTCTGCTGGCATTACTCCTACAGCAACTGCCCCCAATGGAAGAATACGGCTCGTTTCAGAGAGTAGGAGAAGGTGGAGATGTCTGATTGCCTAAATTGAAAACAATAGTAATAATAAAAATTCTAACTGGGCTTTTTTACTGGTGTAAAGATTTGGGCACGTCAGGAGCATCCTTCTGATTTTCCAGGAGCTCAAACACTCAGAATCGTTTCCACGCCAAAACTGGAGGTAGCACCATCACTCCAGTGTCACCACTCCATCTCCCCCTCATCCTGCTCATGTCAGATGCTGAAAACACTCAAGAAACATTAACAAAGGTGCTTAAAACCCAAGAATGACCCATCCTGGGTCAGACCCAAGGTCTTTCTGGGCTCCCTAAGTGCAGCTGTGCCCACCCCAGCTTCTGACATGGAGATCTGCAGAGCAGGAGCTGTGACAAGCACATGGCCTGCTCAGAAGATATGAGTTTCCTTGCAGAACTGGGAATAATAAAAACTTGGAAAACTCTTTGGAAAACAGTGTTATAATTTACAGAAATGTATCCTCAAATCTTTTAAGAAGGGACCATAAAAATTATGCCTTCCCTTTGAAAGCTAGACCTCTAGATGTATTCTGTTCCAGAAGAGGACCACTTTCATTAGGTTGGCCGCTAATTAAGGGCTTTTTTCACTTTGCTGATCTACAAACAGATTTCTTACTCCCACTGCCTTCACTGCACATCACAAAGAAACCAGAATGTATTCTTTCGCCGTCCTTCAGAATCCCTCACAGCTCTGCAACATCCGAGATCACAGGGAAATAAAGCAAGAACAAAGTTATAGTGAATGTAAATATTAGAGAGACACCGTGCTTCATCTTCGTCCTGAAGCTCTGGAGAGCAGAGCCATGGACATACTGCTCTCAGTCGTCAGAACCCTGCAACTGCACACACCTGCATGGCAATTACCTGCGTGCTGCACTGCATCACGGCACTCACGCTGACGAGGGAGACACGCTGGACACATTCTAATTTTTCTCCTGTTGTCTCCAAGAAGTCACCATAAAAATGTGATGAAATGTGTGTTGGTAGAGAGCAGCACAGGGACGTCTGATGGCGTTAACCCTTTATCAGCCACTCTGCCAGGATTTTATGGACAGGTAATGTGCACTTTATGTTCCACTGATTTATTCTGTTCCAATGACGCAGTGGAACTACAGCTATGGTGAACTGAGGAGCAAATTAAATGCTTGGTTTCCATTTTAAAGCAACACTGATGCCTTTGGGATGACTTAGATGCTCTTCTTCACCATCAGCTCACTGTATCTGGGCTTAGCCTTTTTCAGCCCATGTGATATTACACGAGCCTTGAAATGCTCGATGTGTTTTCGCAGCATGGGATCTTTCATTGTGTCACGGACACTGGAGCACCCACTCATCTCCAGGCTGATGGAAACGTTAAGAGGAATCAGACAGGACAAGCACAGGACAGGACGTGTCTCAGCCTCTGAACACTGACAGTGCAGGCAGACTCTCAGTAAGAGAAATTGTCCCTGTGTCTTAGAGAAATAGTGAAATTAAGGGTCACTGTCAGAAAGGAATACAATTTGTGGAGAACATAGGTATTTATATTTCACAAAGTGATTCCTAAAACCCTGCTTTATCCCAGCGAGATGTCACTAACATAACACAGGCACCAAAGATATTCTGTTTCCCATGCCTGACATGCTGCCACTGACATCCTTGTCTGGCAGCTGTCCTTCAAAATAACAAACGAGTCTGTTTCCAGATGGACACACACAGTGCACAGACTTCATCCCAGCTCAGAGATCCGACCAGCCACAGCCCTGCCTGCAGCATCTCTAGAACTGCCCATTTCTAAGACATGCCCCATGCTGACAGCACCTTCCTGGGGGCTTCCCTACACTTGCCATATATAGATTCCAGGTGACTTCTGCCTGTTAAGGCTGTTCCAGAGGACAAGCTCCCAAAAATGAGAAATGCAAATGGCACTCTGGCTGCCCCAAGCAAGTTGTGGCTCTGAGATGGGAGCTGCAGGGGTTTTGTCTGCACCTTCCTGCTACGGAAAAGCTGGATCTGCATAGCTTCATTTCCAAATGAGCATTCACGTGCAGATAAGCAAAGGGAATGATGACCAGCCTACACTTCCTCTCATTATCCTTGTGCTTTTTAACATCAGCATTCCATCCTTCTGAAACAACCTGAATCCAGAGTCACCCCCAGCACACCAAGTCCCCCAAAATAACCTGTGTGTGATATAGTGATGGAGTGATAAAGGCCAAGCAGGAGCAAGCAGAGAGACACAAGGGGAGCAGCCACTGTCTGAGGCACATTCCCTCTGGATCTGCAGGCTTTAAAGCAACTCTCCATCCCTCTGCTAGTGCAACAACTCCTTCCCTCCCAGAAAAACAGATTCAAATGTATAGATATAAAAGGATAGGAAAGCAGAAGGAACAGGAGAAAGACCAACCACAGATGCAGCCCGACAGCCATATCAAACACATTTCTGTCTGCCAACTCTTCCACCATCCTGGTGCTACCATTAAGACAAAAATCTGGCCCTTAGCAGCATGGATGAGTGCATCAATGACCTTTAGATGACATTAATCTGTTGTGGCTTCTTAAAGTAGATTTCAATTATTGCAGATTTTTAATACCATTGGGGAAAACACAGAATCCCGTCAGCATTGGCTGATCTGAAATGTGATGTAATTATCATCCAGCCTTAGTAAAGGATTTTAAATTAAAGACAACTTGGTCTGTAAATACTTTGTGTCTGGATTATTGTTCTCTTTTTCTAATGGCTTTTGGCACAGGCCTTGTCAGTGGTTTATTGTACAACCCTTTGGCTGTGACAGTGTCTTCTATGAATAAATCATACACTTCACTAAGCACCAGGCAATGGCAAAATGCAACAGCAGATGAAATAAGCAATAAAGAACCATTACAGCTGCCTGTTCTCCTCTACAGGTTTACATCACCATCTGATTTAATTTCCTATTTGTAAAAGCACAGCTCGCTACAATGCCATTATGAAATAAAATCGTAAAATGTTCACACGGGCACGAATGAAAAGTGAGGCACCTGCTCAGTTATGAGGTATTTACTCCCTCAGCAGTGTTGTTCAGCATCTTATTTGTGTGCTCGGGCCAGAAAGACACTGGAGGATTTGAGGAGAATGAAATCCCTTGGGCAAGTTACTGCTACAACTGCAACGCACCAGACTCGTGCGTGTCCTACAGCGTAGATCTTCTGTCACCTGAGTGAAGCATGGCTAGCAATGAGAGGGCAAGAAGTAGGAGACATTTCCTTTCTGTTCTGGCTGCAAGGTGTCATTGGGTGTCCCTAGCTCTGGGGATGGACACACAATAATGGCTCCACGGCTGCAGAAAACCCTGGCCAGCTGGAGCTCCCTGCTCCCCTGGCTTGGGGCACTGCAGATCACAGAATCATAGAGTGGCTTGGGTTGGAAGGGACCTCGAAGTTCCAATCCCCTTGCTGTGGGCAGAGCTGCCAACCACTAAATCAAGCATCCTATGAGGATGCCCTGGACCCCACCCAGCCTGGTCTTGAACACCTCCATGGATGAGGCATCCAAAACCTTGCTATCCCTGGATGAGAAAAGCAACATCAGGGCTTTAATTCATCCCCATTTGTTTGTCCACTGCCTATACCATCCTCCTAGAATAACTCTTTCCTGATGCGTCAGCCCATGCAAGAAGTCATCCAGGTAACACTGAAGGCAAAGCCCTGGGAGAAAAAAACCCTCTGTGCCAATGGTCATAGCTGTTCTGCAGTCTCGTTGTAGAAACATGGTGCTTTGCAGAATTGATTTGGCTCTCCGTCCATTTCTCTGTTTCTCTTCCTAACCATCCTTCATCAACGTGAGTGGCTATAACTGTCTGGGCATTTTTGCTGACTGCATTTGTTTCAGCATGGCTCTGAGCAGATGTGCACTTATGGTGTACCTCAGCCTGACACCACCGTAAGTGCATGATATTTTACCAAGCATAGACACAACTGAAATCTTCATCCATTTACTGAGAAAGAGCTCTACACAATTCTCCAGCGTGAAAATACCAGCCACAACATCTAGTTGTGTTCTCCAAGGGAAAACAGTGGGGGTTATTATGAGAAAATGTGTCCTAAACTCAAACTTGGTGAGCCAAAGACACCAGCCTATAGCTGTGCATGCACAATACCTGCTCACCTAACAGGCACCAGCTCATATGCAAGCAAAAACAAACACCAGAGCATGCCACAGAGACCTGGGATTATCTGGTGGGGAGCATGAAGAAAGTGCACTGCCAGTGTGGGTGCATCTTCCCTGCTCCCAAAATAGCTCCTGCTAATGGCTGTAATTTATTCAAGCTAGGATCACTGCTCCCAGGCTCCTTTCCCTCCCCACAATGAAGAAGAGCACCCCCAAAGGAGCTTTGGATAGGACACATGGTTCTGCTAAGAAGGCTGTGGATCTCATCAGGTTACTCAATGTAAACAAGTCTTTGCCCCACGTCCCTCTGCACTCCTGGGTGGCTGCATTTCCATGGCCATGCTGTCAGCTGTGGGATTTGCAGGGGAAGGCATGACCCGGGTGCTGGGGACAGCTGCCAGGAGTGCCTTCCAGCAAAGTGCTGGGACAATATCTTTTCTCCACACACACATCACATCATGGGCTGGTCAGCAGATAAGTGTTTCTGCTGCCATTTAGTACCTAGTACTGCAGAGGCTGGCTGCTAGCACTGTTTCACTGGAACACTCTTGGTGGGATGACTATGTACCATTTCCAGAGAGACTCTGGACATAACTCCCATGTGAAGTCTCTGTGACGGTAAACTACATCTCTAACATTTGTCCAGGTGGGCATTTTCAGTTTACAGTTAACATACAAGCACTGACCTTTCAAAACAGAATTTTTATCTAGCAAAGCTGAGATAGGGACAAGCAAATGGAAAGCTTGTCTCTACATATTGATTTACATTTACCAGCAGCTTCTGTTGAGCTCCTGGAGATCCCTAGACCTTCAGCAGCTGTAAACAGGGCATTTGCACCTATGTCCCCTTCGATGCAGCCCTGCCAGCCCTGCTCCATATGCTCACTGAGGTATTTACCTCGTGTAAATGCATCATAAAAAGTCTTTTGCCTTTTTTATACTGAATTCTTAGGTCATAGAATCACGGAATCTTAGAATCATCAAGGTTGCCAATGGTGTATCAGATCACCTAGTCCAACCCCAACCCATCACTAATATCCAATGCAAACCTGCTCTGGCGTGTCTCAAGACAAACAGCATCCATGCAGAAAAGTGTCCTGGCCCCTCCTGCAGCTAATGCAGATGTACCCGAGTGCCCTTTCACTTGACCAATGCTTTGTGCTTTTGTCCTTTTGCTTTTTCCTCTATGCCTGTAGTGCTCTCCTATGCCCTTTTCTTCCAAGCTCTAATTTACTTTTTACTCTCTGTACCATTCCTTTTTGCTCGGTGTCAATAAAAGAGCTCTTGGTTTAGCCACTCTGGTCTCTTACTGTCCTCTCATTGCTCCTCTGCATTGGGATGGATTGCACAAGAGTCCTTAATAGCATTTCTTAAGCAACTGCCAACTTTTGTGAACTCTTTCTTCATTTGGTCTGGTTCCCCAAAGGATCTTACCAACCAGTTCCAAATTGATTGGACTTTGTCCTGTTGAAGGTCATCGCTTTTGTTGTTGGTTTTAAAAAGGGTTTGGGGGATTTTTTTTTTTTCCATTTTCTGCACTTTTTGTTCATCCACAGCCTTCTGAAGGATTCATGACCTCCGTATTTCCTGGCCAAGGTTACCTTCCACTGTCATGCCCTCAGTCAGCTCATCCTGCTGCTCAGGGGCAGAACTGGAAGCTCCCATTTCCTTATCCATCTTAGGTAACCAAACATCAGCTCTAACACCTATCCCAGATGGCTCACAGCCAGTCCACTAATAGCCCGGGCAAAACAGATAGCACAGAGCATCAGCCCATGGCCAGCCTGCTGGGTGCTTGGAACCACAGCCCAGGGCAGCTTTCAGAATTATTCAGCACCTCCTCAGGTGTACGAGTGGGAAATTAATACCTTTTAAAGTCAGCTCACTTTATTTGCAATCCTCCTATGTTGAACTTGTAGAATAAATAGTGGTTTTGTGGCTAAAGGGACAAAAGGGAGCAAGAAAATCCTTTTTTACCCCAACCATCTATAGCTTTAATCCCTTTTCTATTACACTAAAAAAAAATGAAGCATTCAAGGAGGAACACAGCAGTGGAAGAACACCATCAGATGGGGCAGAGCTGTGCTACTGCCCTGACAGATTGCCTTGGTTGAATTATTTTGTCGCTCTTTCCAAATGTTGTGCCAACCTGTGGAAGAAAATGCCTGCTCTCTGCAGAAAAGCAGAGAGGACACATGCATTCTGGCTGCACATGATCCAGAACTCTCTGCGAAGGTGCTCCATAGCTTCCATGGGAACCACATTCAATGGGAGACAGCTGGATGTGGTAATGAAACCTTAAGCAGAGGGTCCTGCTAGAGAAACACTGCCAATAGGAGAGACTGGAGGGAGGGGAAGGGGATACTTCCACTGTCACTTTTGGAAATTTGAGAAGTATCTGAAGGTTTAATGTCTTTCCAGGGGTACAAACAAAACTCCATTCTCCAAAAACCATTCTCCAACCACTCTAGTTCGCATCACGCTGCAAACAGGCAGCTGTAATTGGGCTAATTGCTCACCTCTTGGGGACAGCCTTTAAATTATTTCAAACTTCGGACAAAATGCAATGGCTCTTATCGGATGTAAAGCAATCACAATAAAAGAATAAAAACTTACAACAAACCTCAGTGCATTTCTCCTCCTGGCACTAGAACACAAAAGCAAGTTAGTGGCTTTCTGCTCGTGGAAGATTGCGTTTTTTGTAGCATGCTAATAAATTTTTAAGAGCATCTCATGGAACTACGAAACACCAAACATAGAAAGTGCATTTGGCAGAAGCCTATGAATGTCAGTAAGATGCTAAGGATGATAAAATCAGGCACCTTTTTAGTGCCTGCTGTTAACTCCAAGAGCTTTATGTGCCATAAGAGGTCAGGTATATTGGAAGAAATGTTTGGTTTCCATCTCAATAACAATTATAACATTAAATCCCCTTTTAGATGCTGGTATCTAAGGAGAGAAGGGAGTATTTACTTGTAGAGTAGCATCTCTTGCTTAAAGTGGCAAAAACCAGAAACCCATGCTTGCTTTAAAGAATAGCATTTATTGTTCCATCAAGTTTATCGTCCCATAATTACTGATAAAGAAACACTTGTATGGGAAGTCCTCAGAGCCACAGCTTTACAGCTCTATAATGAGCAAATACAGGGATCTCAGCCAGGATGAGAACTTCCTTCTTTCATTTTTATGTGCAATTTTAATTTGAAGTTTCAGTTGTACCTGCAGACCCCTCTTTGGTTTGTGCTGCTTCCTAATCTGCCTTCCTCTTGGCCTCCTCTCCACTGATGTTCGTTTTCCTGTCCCCCCAAGCCCACCTCTGTCCCCACACCACCCCACAGTGGGGTGACTGCCTCTAGAACACTGGAGTCACACTCCCATTGAACAGCCATCCCTGGCTCTAAGCATGTTTACACACTGGTCCTGCCCTTATGAATGGGGACCTTCGCCTCCACACCTGCCTCCCATCTCTCCATAATCCCGCTACCTCAGAGCCCCTCATTCATACTCCAAACACATTCTTATTTCTCTGCTCCTCTTTTCACCAGCACACTGAGCTGTGCCAGCTGCAGTGTTGCCCAGAAGAGTCACTGGGAGCAAACTAGCTGCATTCTTAGGCACCTAACGGCCTGCATAAATCTGGCCCACAGTTGCCTTATGATTGTATTTCCCAGCAGGGAGCCCTTCCTATTGCATTTTTTCACCTTTGAAGTCTTTAACCAACTAAAGGGTCTATGACATCCAATGTCCAGCTCAGACTGCATAATGAACCCAGTCATCCGACATGTGCTTCTGCATCTCATGCAGCTCTTGCCTCCCTGTCACCCAACAGCCCCAGACTGCTCCCACCAAGGACAAATGTTTCTCAGGGAGTTTAAGAAGCCAACGAGCTGGCTTTATCACTGCCACTTAGTGGCTATGTGCTCTCTTTCTCTGGCCACTTTTCTTGCTATCACTAAGATGGAAGTGATGGAAGTGATCAGCTTTGAAGCAAACACTGGTTCATAAATCCTGCCCAGCAGCGCTGGAGCCACTGAATCCACAAAGTCTGATGTGGGAACTGCTTTTGTTATCATGGGGAGAAAAGAGAATTGGTTTAAGGTCTGCAAAATATCTTGAGCTTCACCCATTATATCTGAGATGGTGGAGGCATTTCAAGAGCATCACTTTCTATCCATATTGTCCAGCAATCTCTACAGTTACAATTGCCCCAGAACTGCAGGAAGGGATGAACTCCACACATTGTCACCTACAGTATCTGTCAGCTCTTCATCACTCTATCTGAATACACCTCTGCTGCAGGAAGCCCTCCCTGTAATCCAGAATGATAGTCCAAAACCATCTTTTGAAATGGCTTCTGTATGATATGGTCGTGCACTTTACTCTGGATTTTCACAAATTCCCATTAGCAAAAATTCAGGACACTACATTTGCTTGACTAAATAGATGCTTGGCTCTGCAAACCCACTGCTGCACGTTGCAGGGCTACTTTACCTTCCCCAACATCCTGTTGGTTAATGCACTGGACCACAATGTTGCCAGGAAATGGCTGCTAGCTGGAAACTTTCAGAAAGCACAGAGGTTGGAAAAGCTGTTCCCATCTCCCGTTCAAGAAATAGCTGCAAGGTTGGTTATACAAAAATCCCCAAGCACAGTGCACTAGGTGTGTGCAAAATTAACAGAAATGTCACGCACTTCAATTAATTCAAACTTACATGAGCAATAAATGCATCATTTGCATTATTACTAACATACAATTTAAGAGGCATGTTTGGATATGAATCTAACATGATAGCTTTAGTACATTAATTAGATAATTGCTAAACATACTAATTGATTTTTTAATTAGAGAGAGCGAAGCTTGCAGCGAAGCCAAGACTGGCAGACTTCTCTGTCATTAGAGAACAAAAGGAACTTCATCTGCGCTTCTGCATCCCCAGACTCAGACGTGCTCTGTTTTCTGTACCTTTCTCTCCAGTCTCTTATAAACACACCACTATTTCCCCATCCACTGATTTTCATGCAGTTTTTAAGATGCTTGGTTAAAAGAGAAGAAGTTTAAAAAGCCACCCCAGGAGAAAGTTTACATTTTCCGTCTATAAACATTTAAGTTCAGGTCCTAAAAAAGACACCTCCAGGATTTGCCACCAGGAAATAGATTTCAGTTTCCTTTTTGACTTGGGCTTAGACAGCACCTCTGGTCCTGAGCATGAGCACAAGAGTTGGCCACCAAAGAGCCCAAGGCATCATCCAGCAGTGGAGCTCACAGCTGTGCTTCAGGGCAGTGGCAGTAAGACCACTGCTGTGCAGCCAAATGTGGGCCGAAGAACCTTCCTCCCCATCTTGCAGAAGAGTTTTCAGGAGGGGCAGCTTCATAGGACTTGCAGTGCACTAGACTTTCTAGGAGCCATCATCCTATAAGCATAGGAAGCCTGGAGACCTCCTCACCCTTCTGGGAAGGTGAGATGTGACTGCACCAAGCAGGAAAGCCAGCTTGCCCTCATGGGGTTGCCCCCTGGCCCCACAGGGCTGACTTGGCAGCACTACAGCAGCAGCGTGCTGCTCCTTCCCACCACCTCAGACCTCCAGGGGAAGCTGGGAAGGATGGGAAGGATGCCCAGCCCTTCTCAAACTCAGCTGTGCTGCTAAGGAGACTTGCTTAAAACAGACCAAAAACTCCATAGAAACCAATCAACTGCTGTTTGTTGGCAATATCTGTATATCTTACGAATTCCTTTCTACTCGCCACCTTGTATTGGAAGTTTGCAAACCCATCTTTGTGTCACTTTTGCTTCAGCAGTTGTCTCAGTGCCGTGTTTTCCAGTGACAAAGACCAAGGCCCTCGTGCATGAAGTTCTCTCCTGGCTGCACTGTTATCTAAGCAGGAAACACACTGATCTAAAAACGGCTCTCAGGCTCTGCCTTTTGCGTTGCTCTTTGCGCACTCTGCCATCAGATGTCACGTTACTGTCACCTGCACTTGCTCTGCAGATCCCTGAAATCAGGCCACGAGGACAGTTTTAGAAACAAGCACAGCTTTTGCCTTGCCAGTTTTTAGCAAGGATGGTGCACAAGAAGGAGCTGAAGCGGTACATCTGTTCCACCCCCTTCCTCCCTGCCTGTCCAAAGCTGTGCAGCCTATCCGTACTATAGCAAATGAAAAATTGCTCCCATTTCTTTCTTATAAACAAAAGAGCCTGCCCAGAGAGAAGGACATCTTCAATGCAAAGTTGCTGGGACTGGCCAGCAGGCAGGAGAGCCCACAGCACTGTCAGAACCATGGCTTTAAGGGCTTTTAAGCTCAGCTCCATCCCTGGTGAGATGAGTCTGGCACTGCTTCACCCACAGAAGCCATCAGAGAAAAGAGCTGGTTGCATCTTCCTCTGTTCCTGGCTAACAAAAACCACCTGCTGACAGTCCCCATCTGCACTAGATGTCCTGGCTGCTCTACTTGCCTGGCTGAGGGTCATCTCCGTGGTGTTTGTGATAATGACAGGAGACACGTGCACAGGGATGCATAAGGGACAGAGAAAGACAGAGCACGGATGGAGGGAAGGGGACAGAATTTGTTTTGGCTTGTGGAATTTCAGGGGAAAAAAGTACATAAGGAATCTCATAATCTCAAATACTGAGACAGCTGTTCCAACATGTTCTCCAACATGTCCAAATACACGCAGAGGAACAGCATCTCTACATTAAAACATTGTTTGCTTCAAGATAAATCTGCAGCACGAGCATCCTTTGACCATGAGAGTGCTCTGCACAGTGGGTAGAAGCCACCAGAGCAGCACCCAACACCCCAAATGGGGTCTTGTTCAGAGTGCTCCAGGCTGGACCCTGTCTCCACCCTACCTAGCCTGTGGATGACATCACATTCACATTATCCCGAGCACTTGCTTTGGCTCCCAGACTCCTCCACACTCAGCCAAATCCATTTGTGCGTGCTCCAGGACAGCCACAGAGATGAGCTGGTGCCCACGTTCCCGACCAGGTGCTTCCCAGTCAGCCACCAAAACGGGCCTCAGACAAAGTGATTCACCCAACACAGCCTCAGAAAGGAAGAGGAAGTGAGTGTATCGTGGGCTCCATTCTGCCATCGATTTGGCCATCAGTGCTCCACCTAGTGAACAGAGCAAACTAAATCTGCAGAGACTGGAACACTGTATTTCGTCTCAAGCTACGGAGAGCAGGACAGAAAATGATGCTCCAACCTGCTCCTTGGAGCAGCTTGAACCCTGGAGACTCATTACACAGCTGTTCCGTGAGAAAACAGCCCATATTTCAGCCTCACCTCTCCACCTCCCTTGTAAACACTATTTACTAAGAGCTTGTGCTTTGCTCCTTTCCTCCAAACACTGCATGCAGCATGTGCCATAATTCAGCCTCTTCCTCATCTTTTTGGCCATGCATCCATCCCAAGCCTCTCCATTCACCACAGTACAGCTCAGCACCCTGAGTCCTTGTCAGAGGATCATAGAATCACCAAGGTTGGATAAGACCTCCAAGATCATCCAGCCCAACCATCCACCTACCACCAATAGGTGGGCTGTGAATTTGCACTGACAGCACTGCTTGGAAATGAGGTGATTCAGCACCCTGGGACACGCTGAAGGGTTTGCACGAACTGCAAACGTACGTTTGTGTGTTCTCAGCAACTCAAAGGAAACCATCCATACCTATCACAACAACTGATCACAGCAGCACAGGGATGCAGGATGCAGCATCTGCAGGCACAGTAGCAAAGAGAGGGGCTGCTCATTACACATTCATCTCCAAATTCATTTGCTGGAGGTATTTAAAAGAGGCTGGAACCTGAGCCTGCCTCTCCTTGCTTGCATTGTCTTAGACAGCTGCTGGTGCCCTAGGAGCACAGTGCATCAGTCCCACAGTGGGGCTGGGGTCCTGCAGCAGGTCTGTAAGGGACAGGTGCTGGGACAGGCGCTGCTGGGGACCAGGCATGACAGCTTCTGCCTCTGCTCCAGCTCTCTGCAGGCAGGTTGTCTGCAAATCCATACCTGCGTCTTAAAAGGTGATAACAGCTCACAGTCTGTGACAGATCGCTGTTGGCACCTCGGGAGGATGCTCCCAAAAAAATAAATAAGGCTACTGTAAACTCAGCAAACTGCAGTTTTGCTGTCTTTTGTTGGCTCTGCCAACTGCTTTCACCCTTTTCGTGTTCAGTTAGAGCGTGTTTTCATCAGCAAGGAAAGAGGTGATGTCAGACAGAATCAAAATGCTTCAGAGGAGAGCTGCCAGCTGCTTGCTTTCAGCACACACCAGGCACCAGCAGTGCAGTGCATCTCCTCGCAGCTCCATGACACACCACACACTTCTCCACCTGTGCTTCTCAACTCATTGCTTGCTTGGTCAGTGCCACTTCACTAACCCTGGGCTGCCAAGACCCTGCAGAAATCAGTATGCGACAGCAGAGCCTGGCTTCAGCTGGGCACGTGGGGCACCTGCATGCAGGGTGCTTTGTCTCGAGGAGACCACGTGCTCGGGGTCTCTGAGGAGTAACAGACACCGACATGGCAAGCAGCACATCCTCAGCAGGTGTGGCAACATGTGGCGGGGTCAGATGGCATACCATGTCAGATGGCAAGCTGTGTCAGATGTCACACCACGGCAGATGTCACACTACGGCTGCCTTTGGGCTCTCAGCACAGGGGAAACTGAAGAAATTAGCAATCTGAAGGAGAAGCATCACCTTTACAGCCACAGGTTGGAGCACTGAGTGACAACAGAGTGACAGTGTGTGGATGTAACAGCACACTGCCATGCAGCATGCCTCCCACACAAGCCTGCAGTGCCTGCATAGAACGCATGCAGGATGCCTCAGATCGTCTCCTGAGGAAGAGGGATTTCCATCTGCTTTTTAGAAAATAGAACCAGAATAAACTTCAGAATTGTAATTTTCCTTCAGCAACAGAGCATGGATTTCATTATGCCACTTCTAGAGGGACTGCTGACAGTTCTGGGCAGATGCTGGCAGATGGATGTATTGTTTCCTCGCTGTTTTCCAGCAGAAAACTCCAAACCACTGGTTTTACAGTGTGCTAGGTGCAGAGGAGATGGGAAATGTGCAAATGGCCCAAGAGTGGTGGCCAGAAGACCCACCTTGCCCCACATTGCTTCAGGTAGAGGACAGCTGGAGGTGGGCATGCCCCCAGTCAGAGGCCATGCCTGCATTTTTGCTTTTAATTAACCTGACGAGTGATGTATGCCACTGACTAGTGGTAGAAGACAGACAAAAGCACATGGAACACACGAAACAGAAACTGGAGACAGAGACCAGCTTTCCCAGATAACTTAAAATGGTGAGGGGAGAAATAATTTTCTCTCAGTATTCCTGGCAGTGGTGAAGCTGAGAATTCAATACTGACTATTGGTCTCGTTCTTTCATTTCTAAAAGGGAGTTGAAAAATAGGAGCGGAGAAGAACTAAAGAAATTACTCAAGGACTGGGAAAAATGCCATGTGCTGAGAGCTCGATTGGAGAGGAAATGTGATTACTCGGGATAAGCACCTCTATGGGGAGAAAAATGACTGCTACAGCAGGGCTCCCCGCCATCCAGAGGGAGGCAGAGCAGGCAAATTAAAATGGGAAACCAGCCTGGACGATTTAGTAGAGCACAATCTTAGCAGGAGCAATGGGCTCCACGCCTCCTTGCAGGGCTCTGCGCGGGGCTGGAGCTGCAGACAGCAGGAGCTGTGCAGTGAGAGCTGAGCTTTGCCTGTGCTGATTTATCCCAGCGAGAAGAAATGGTGCTGCTGGGAGCTGAGCTCAGCCATCTCCGCATGGAATTACACCCTGATCTTCATCTCCTGTCCCACACAGCCCGTGAATTCAGAGCTGCAAGAGTTAGGAGGAGAACGACAGTTACGCTGTGAAAGCTGTGTCATTTCTTGGACCCTCTCTGCTTACAGCAGCCACCGATCAGAAGGAAAAGTGTCAGCAAGGAATGCCACAGCTGCAGCAGCAAGCTGGAAGCTCAGCCTGGCACTGACACAGCTCCCTGCACTCAGGAGATGCAAAACACTCACTGATGGCCACATGTCATCCGTGCTTTTCTTTCTGCAGCACTGACATTAATGCTAAAACTCTACGGAATATGTTCAGACTCATTTCAGCTGTGGTCCCTGGACTCGGATGTGTCCCACAGTCAGGGACAGGGGACAGCCCACAGTAGGTAGCAGCACACCTCAGGGCACCCACCCAACACTCTGCATCTAACTTTGCTCTGCTTGTGGGCTGTAAGTGCAAATGTGTGCCACATATTGTGGAAACAGCAGTGTTAACCCTGCAGAGCACCACTACTGTCCCAGGTAGCAGTCCAAATCACCTTAAGCAAAACGAGATTCTGGGCCATGGCAGGCAGGTTCATTATACACTCACCCATTCATTTCTCACCACAGATTGTAGTGATGAAGTCCTCTGTGCCAATCAGCTGTGGCAAGCACCTTTCCTACTTATTTTTATTACCTTTTTCCTCACACCCCTGCATTTCTGCTCTTAGAAACCTCAAGGTGAGAGGACAGCAGCCCTTGCCTGAAGCTCACCAGCTCTCCTGGCTCATCCCTGAATGGCTCCTCCTGCTCACAGCAGCAAATTGCCGTGCCCAAGGTGACTCCTGCGCTGAACTTTTGGTGGCACTCAGCAGTTGACTCTGTGCAGGTGGGTAAAGGCCCTGAACAAATGTGAGCTGACTGCTAATTCCACACACAAACACCTACACATCTTCGCACAGTTTTCAATAGGTGAACAGCTCCGTTAGGCTTTTTTTCCCCTCTTTCCTCCCCTCTTTTTCATTAGCATTTATTTGGCAGTACTCCCCCCCCAAAATGTACTAAATTATTCATCCATGAGAAAAGACTATGAAATATGAAAATCCAGCTACCAGCACATGATGTAGAAATAGAAGGTAAGGTTACTTGCAGGGGGAATATGGAATTCTTTCTGTGCTGTTTTCAGCAAAGCAGAGCTGAAAGCAGCAGCACGGTGCTGCAGTGGGAGCTGGGCATGCTGACAGTCCTGAGGAGGCTCTCCTGGTGCACAGTGCTAAATGCACAAACTAACCTTTGTGTAGCAAAATAAAAATGACAGCATTACAGCAATATGGAAAGTGCATTACAAAGTATGCTCCCAGGCTCTGCTTGCTGTTTAGCTGTGCTACCTGAGCTCCATTGCTGGCTGCAGGGATAAGGTTGTGGATGCCACATCCCTGGAGCTGTTCCAGGCCGGGTTGGATGAGCCCTGGGCAATCTGATCTGGTACTTGACCTAGCAGCTGGTAGCCCTGCCTGTGGCAGGGGGTTGGAACTTGATGATCTTCATGTCCCTTCCATCCCAAGCCATTCTATGATTCTGTGATCCTATAAGAGCCATGTTGGCAAGGGGACCCCTGGCAGTGCCACCTCATGCTGTCCCCATTGAGACCCCAGGGAGCCCTGCTGTAGGACACATGGCTATTTGGTGAGCAATGGCCTGCTGTGAGTGTTCCCTTCACACCAGGGAACCACAGCTCTAATTGTACACAATTCATCACGGAAGGATTTCATTGGCAATGTAAAGTAAGTTCCGCTGTACATGCCACATATGCCTGAAGTTTTGCTTCTAGCTGCTATGCTGCAGGGTGAGAAAAGGGGACCGAGTGGGGCTGGCATTGAGGGCTGACCTACCCCAGCAATGCAGGAGCATCACTCCATCCCGAGGTTAAGGCCACAGACAGCCATCAGCACCAAGAGATTGCTGTATGAGATTACAAAGCATGGAAGCCCAATTTTAGGCTCTCTGACCAAAAGTCCCTAGCCCAGTTCTGTTACACAAATGCAAGCTGCTGTTGCCTTCAGCTTCTGCCAGTGGAGGCCAGTGCTGAGCAGACCTTCCCCTTCACTTCCTTCGCTTTACACCTGCTCAAACAGTAAATGTGGGGCTGTATTGACCTTGGAAGACTCTCACCCAACCGCCTCTCCAGCCATCTCCCACAGCTACCTTAATGTCACATCATAACTCAGATGCTTTCCACCATTCTGGCCTATCTCTCACTACCGTCTGGAAAACCCTGCTACAGAGGTGACTCTTTTTACACCTCTTTAGAAAATTGATTCATTAGAAATATTTTTGTGGTTTGACAATTGAGTTCTTATGTCTCAGCCTTAGGGTTCTCTTTTAATTGGTGCAATTTTTCCATCTGTGCGCAGCAGTCCCTTAAATGTTTGCAAAACCTATTAATTTGTCAAGGGAAAAATAATTCTCTAATTTGCCTTTCTCATTTAGTTCCCATCATGAGAGTTGTGGTTCTCTAGAATGTACAAAAACTTTTAATAGAGAAATTGCATATCACGACTTCCTGCATCTCCTACAAAAACGTCTAAAGGATTTGAATTCCCACGGTGTAGTTCTGCATAATTTTGTGGTTTTGATGAGAGATCTTTGGGTAAAGCTTTCAAAGAGTGGATCTTACTAAAAACATGTCCATGTAAGCAACTCGATACAGTAAAAATCAGGGCTTCCATCAATGGATCTCTACAGCCATCCTCAATAATCTTACCATTCAGAGGCAGTTTCTTTCTAATCCTGGTACAAGGGGTTCATAAGCCTTCAGAAACTGGGTTTAAACATCACCACTTTTATTTTCAGTCCCTCTAAGTTGCTCCCCTCCTGAAGCACAAACCTCATAACACACGCCGTGCACACACCACCTTCCCTTTGCCAGGCACAAAACGTTTAAGTTTTTGGCTATTTTCTACACTACACTTCTCGTGTAAGGTGAACCAGTGCAGCTCAGCAGCAGCAGCCCAGGTGATGTCATTTTTCCAGTGCTTTCCCCATGAGTTGTATCCAACAGCCTAGTGAGACCCACAGCCCTGGAAAATCGCCCCATGCCATCAAGTCTTGCCACACTCAGGCTACCATCTGGTGCACACTTACTCTGTGTGGGCCTGCAGAACCATTTTGTTTTTCCACTTCTGAAAAACTACTTAGCCACAACAGCACTCAGCAACTCATACAGCGGTGAGCCCCTCTGTTCCTCCAGCACTCTGCCATTGCCTGGGATCCTACAAGACCAGGCAATAGGTGACATGGAAATGTCCATTCAAGAGCAGAACGTTGAGGTTGGAGGACAGCTGGTCCAAGCCCTGCCCCAGCAGGGATACCCAGATCTGTGCCCAGCCCCATGCCAGGGGTTCTGGAGATCCCTAAGGGGGAGACCCCACAGCCTCTCTGGTCCTTGTGCCAATGCTCCATCATCTTCACAGCCAAAATGCACTTCTTGATGTTCTGTTTGATTTATTCTCAAAAAGAACCAAAAGCATGTTCAAGAAGCATAAAATTATATTTCAAGTAGGATTCTTCTCCTACGGAGTCATTAGGTCTTTCTGAAATCTTTGGACAGTGGTTCTGATCATTGCTCCTTCTCCATCTGTTCCAGATCCCACCTTCTACACAGAGTTCCTCTGTGACATTACTGCTGTCCTTCCCCTCTCGCTCTTGGTGCTCTACACCCATTGAAGAGTGTCTCTGCCAGGTCCATTCAGACCTCTCACTTCTGTTCACAGCCCTGCAAGCTGCAGGGCAGGTTCAAAGCTAATGGTGAGAATCATACTGCCCATACAATGTAGAGATTTTTTTTTTAATATATTTATTATGATAATCATGGTAATACTAATATATGTAAGGCAAGTCCACGACAACTGGTTGCTGGACAGCCTGAGCAATGGGAGTTTCCCTAAGGGTTAAGACCTACACCACATGCTGTGTTTATGAGTCACACACAAGTCCTACTTGAGCCAAACACCTTGTAAACATACACACAGGCTGCCCTAATCCTGTCCTTCCCAATCCAGGTGATCTGACTCATGTGTTAAGTTGGTAGCGTATTTGGATCAAGCTATGCTATTCCCTTCTAGTATACAGTTTCCCTGCAGCAGGTGTCCATACAGCACACAGAACAGTTCACAGTCAGCCACTGGTACAAATGTGAGAGGCTCTGTGCTCCAGCCCAGGACATCTCCCACCCAGGAGGTAAAAAAAAGGAAGTCAAGAGGCAAAATATGTATGAATGGTCAGTGTAGGTCTCATAAGCTGGCACAGCCCAATTGCTGCATGCACAGCTGAAGGAGGAGGCAGGAACAAGAAGCACATCACTGCTAGCAACTGATGGCACCAGCCTGGGTCTGGCTGATTATTATTCATCTGCAACACACTGGTCTGCCTGTCCATCATCCACTGCTATGCTCAACCTTTCTGCATGCAGCAGGGCACGCCATGCTCCATGACCCATGGCTTTAGTGAGCATCTCTGTAACATTTATCTTCAATGGATTGCTAGCCACGGAAAAGATGAGGATTGATGGGCAGTGGAGAGGACAGAGAGCTGGAAAAGGCAGCAAAAGGAGGAAAAAGGAGGGTCAGACAAACAACACAGGGGCTCAGAAAAATTCATGAGCACATCCCTGGACTGGAGGGATCAATGTGAGAAGACCACTGGTGTCCAGGAGCCAGGAGTGCACTCCAGGATGCTTGGCAGGAGACTTCAGGACTTTGAGCTAATTGGTGCCACTTATTAACTCGTGGTTCTTGACATGTTACGGTAAAGACAAATGTGCCCTTTTCATCCAGACTGTAGATCTTTATTCATTATTAATCCATTGGTTAACAATAAAATGTGCAGAGACGTAGTACGCCATCTATTCTGCAGCACCATATCTTTCCAGTTAAGAAGCTATATTTTATCTCTGAATGCAGTGATCTACTGCACCACCAGTACTTCCTCGCCTAAGATCCCTGGACTATAAATATACAGAGAGAAGTACCAGCCTTACACTGCATAACACTAGGAGACAGGAGAGAAAACAACTATATTTAACAAGCTAAGTTTAGAAAATTTCTGATAATCGTATAAGGTTTCCAGCCCTACTGACTTGGGATTGTTTCACTTTCAAGAGCCTGACTGCAGAGCTGTGTTAACAAAGATGATAAACATTTTTCTCTGCTTCTTTCTGGACTGAGAAATCCAGAAAATTACCCATCTCTGACCTTAAGGCACCCGTCCCTCTCTTGTGCTTTGAACAGGAAACTCAGGGGGGCTAAACTTCTCCTTCCCATTGATGGATTGATCTCTTTCTCTTAGTTACCACTCCTTCCCAAGCTCCAGCTGGCAGTGCTTACAGGGCTCAGAAGAGAACCTGGCATGCTCTTTGAATTACAAGGGTTCTTCAAAAGCTTTCTCTACACATTTTGCTATTCATCCTTGTAACCCCCACTCAAATGCTGTACATGGAAGGTGTCATGCAGCTTGACCTTTACAGCTACCCTTCACTGACCAAAATACAGCATTAACTCAAAACTCCATTCTTTCATAGAGGAGCGTGCCTGGTTAATTGGGAAGAGAGGTTAATTGCCCAGAGAGGTGGTGGAGTCTCCTTCTGTGGGGACATTCAAGACCCTCCTGGACACCTACCTGTGCAACCTGGGCTGGGAGCTGCTTTGGCAGGGGGTTGGACTTGATGATCTCTAGAGGTACCTTCCAGCCCCTACAGTTCTGTGATTCCATGATGGGTTGTGGGTGCTGGTGATTAGGTAAGTGTCAGAAAATCCTAACTTCTTTTCAGATTTGTTGCAGAATTCTAGCTTATGAAGGTGGTGTTCTTTTAACTAGTTGTTGGGGATGCCCTGCTGGAGCAGCAGGTGGGACAAGATGACCACTGGGTGTCCCTTCCAGCCTCAGCCTTCCTATGATATATCTACTGATAACCAACTTCCATCCTATTTCATCAGAGAGAAAAAGATGAAAGGCATTTCTTCCTAAGGAACCACAGAATTCTGTTTGACCATACAGGAAAATCAATTCCCCTGTACCAGTTTCCAGCAGCATGGAAGAACTAGATTCCAACTTTGGATTGGTTCCTGTCCCAGGAGATAATTTGCTTCGTGTACTCATATTTACAAGACCACAGCACTTTACAGAAAGGACCACATCTTTCCTAAGAGCCATAGTGCATTTGTTACCATGGCATCAGATTCCAAAGGGAATCCGCCGGTTGCAGCTCACATGTTACCACAAGTGACTAAAACTGTGATGGCAGGAATAGAGATGGTCCTCTTCTATACCATCCGGCCTACTTTTTCAGAACTTTTTCAAACTAGAGGCAAACTTTCAGCTTTGGGAGAACTTGTGCACTGTTTGCTTCCTCCTGTTGCTCCTGGCGGTTGCAGATACGGTGGGAGTTGGTTCTGTCCCCATGTGCCTTGAAGCACTGCCACATCCTGAAGCAGCAGCCCCAGGGGTGTGTGTATCCAAAAGGGGGGCTGCCACAGGCTGGTCACAGTTACTGCTGTTGCACATTGGTAAAACACGACCCCAGGAATTTCCTAACCTGGCACATCCCAGTGGTCTACCAAAATCATCAGTGTGCAAAACCTAGACGTAAGCTGGGAAAGAGGCAAAAACTTCAGACACAAAAGTTCATCCATAGCCACACGGTCTGGTGTAGCTAAGCCCACAGAAGTACATGACATCCTGGTCAGCCAGTTACTTCAAGTGGGAACTGGATGGGCTCCAGGAACAGAAGCAGACACACAAGACCTTGCAATACCCACAACATAGACAAATACCTTCTAACTCTGAGACTCTCTCAGTAAACCCACTGATTCTTATGCTCTGTTTCCAGCACTGCCCAGCATGGCAGCAAAGGTCAAATGTTGAGAGACACTGGCCATCAAGGGAGAATCTGCAGGTCGTTTGTTCCCATCCCAGGTTATCTGTGAGAGAGTGCTAAAAGGGACAAAACACGGACACCTTAAACCCCCCCNNNNCCCCTAACCCCCCCCCCCCCAACTACTGCTGTAACCACGCTTTTGTGTCCCCAGAGGAATTGCTTTGGAACACCAAACACATTGAAGGGAATTTCTTTTACATTAAATACTCAGGGATGGCATATTAAACAGGGCTAGCTCAGAATGTGAAGTTGATATAGTTTGTGAAGTACTCTGCAACTACTGCCCATGCTAGTGAGTAGGGAAGGCAGATAAATATTTACTGGTAGCCATTCCAGCATGCACACAGCTCATAAACCCTTCTTGTCTAAATCTGCCCATTTCCTGTGTGCTAATTTCTTCAGAGTTCTCGATATCTGAGCTTCATGAATATTACAATCAGCTCTGCACGGAGCTGTAGAAGCTTTGCACAGCATTTTGCTGCACTCCACATGCCCTCAGTGGAAGGAGTTGCACTGCACTGCAGTTTGTGATCTTGGCTGGGTGTGAATCAATGAATGCATGCTCAACTGTTCCCTTGTGCTTAATGAAGGTCGTAGAAGCCAGCGAGAACTGTAATACATTCTTATTTGCATATCCACATTGAGAAATGCTGCTCACTCGTGTGTCCTACCAGCCTGTCGTACAGCTCAGCAGCAGTACTAAAAAAAGAGACAAATTTTATTTGTCCAAAACTTGCAAAATGAGAACTAAAATGACCCCTCAAGGCTTTTCCATCCAATAATCAATCTTTCCAAAAGAATGCACAGATAAATAAGTAAATGTGTTTCACAGAGCTAGTGTTCAAGGTCTCCTCTGCCACTCATCCACAATCCAAGTCCCACTTTCTCTTGAAGGTGAACACTCAAGAATATGCATACTGCACCTGCTATCTTTGCTTATCGGTCGCAGTGCTGTTCAGGACATTCCCTTCCTCCCCTTTACAAGCTGTCTCAGAAATCTTTTCAGAGTCAAGTCTTCAAGAGCAGATATGAAGAAAAGAACTGGCATATCCGCATCATAAAAACATTAATGTCCTCTGTGCCACATCTGAAGTGTGCGGATGGAATGCAAACAGAAATAGAATATACAGAAAGTAGCAGGAGACTGTATTTGCATAGGTTGTTTCCTTGTTTATTGTCGTTTGATATCTCCCAGCATGAGCTCACAGTACAGCCTCAACTGTAATAAGAAAAGCAGTTGCTGCCTCCATTACACAGAGAGAAAAATATGGACTGGTCACTGCCCAGAGCAGCAAGGTCAGCAGGGAACAGAAGGCTCCCAAATTATTGGTGGTGACCTCTTATCACTGAAAATAACCTCAGATAAGACTTCTGGGGAGGAGCAAGCACATTTTGTGTGTTTAGTAACAAAGCATGCTGTAGACCTCTGGTTTCAAGGAATAGAGCAGGGCATCAAGGACTAAAAGAACTGAACATGGGCTCTTTTCCTTACTCAAACACAACTTGGCAGCTGAGCTGACCCACAGCTGCAGGCAGGGCACTGGGCACCAAAATCCCTATGACAGAAACTGCTGTCAGATGTACTCCGTGGACCAGCTGGAAAACCAGGGAAGATGCAGTCCAACCAGAAACAAGATTTCGTGACTGCTGAATGTTCTGCAGATAACTTCCCACAGTAAAATCAGAACATCAGAGACAGATTGGTTTAAAAGTCTTCCTATAATGCGCTGATATTTACTAGTAGTAACCTGTAACTCCATCATTGCCTCACGTACATTAGCACACTTCCACTAGCAGAAAGCCATCACTTGAGCTCAGCAGAAGATCCCAGCACTGCCAGCACCAGCAGCCTTCCCACTGCTGATGTGACTGATGGTGAAAGGAACGGCACTGGAGAGCAACTAGCAAATGTCCTGGTGATTTAAGAGGGTCTGAACTACAGAACACTGAATAAATATACGTGTCACTGAATCCTAGTTTTATACAGCAGTGGTGCTACAAGGTCTTACGTGTCATGGTGAGTAACATCAGTGCCCAGAGCAACAGCACGCCCAAAAAACACGTGGCTGGGCCAACAGAGGAGGATTAAATGGAAATCTTTCATTTATAAACACTGCTTTGGTGAAATTTGTGTTGATGTATGGGTTGGTGGGTGTGGGCAGAACTTTTTAAAATGGAGAAGAAACTGGAGAAGAAGAGGGAATGCTGGCATTGTGGAAGTAAATGTGTGGGGTGAGATAAGTCCAGAAAACCTCTTGAATCTCCTGAAGGAAGGTGTGGTACATGTCAATGGTTGGAAGCTGAAGGCAGGAAAATTAGGACTGGAAAAGGGACGAGTGCACCCATGAGAGCAGGAAGGGATGTTCCTCACAAGGGGAAGTGCCATAATCACTTGGGATACCAAATGCACGCTGTAGGGAAACAGCTCAAGAAGTAGACTTGCTAATATTTTTGCTTTGTGGTATCCCTCTACAAATTCCTAGTGTGCTTCCAGCTGCAAGGATATAGAAATGGCTACAGAAGGAGGCATAGACCCCAACATACTCTGGGAAAAACAATAGCATAGAAGAGAGGCAGAGAAAGTCTCTTACCAGGCTGAGATCTTTGCAGCAAATTGCCACTGCAGTGTGGCACTGTGGATAAGCCCCACCACCATGGGATGGAACTTGTGGGCAGGAATGTAGGGTTCCCTGCTTGTTAGCAGCCTTCTCTGGCACTAAGGCACCTGCACAGCTGGCTGATGGCTCCCAGAGGGGACATAGTATGGGATGGGAAGGCGAGTGCTGACCCCCACGCCCTGCAATCCAAGTTCTGTGCAGTTTCTCTGAAACAACACAAATTTATGGTAGGACTTCGTGCCAAGCTGAGAGTCAGGGGAAAACAGGTTATGTTTCAGTCCATGGCTGGGAATATTCATTTCCATGCTGGTCTTCTTTTAGCATTCCACCCCAGTTTCGGTTGGAAACCACGTGCTGAAAGGCTGAAGAACAGGCAGGTGATCCAGCAACTGAAAATAACAAGATAGGGAGGCATGTGTGAAACGGTGTATCAGCAGCAACAGTAGATGATACAGATCCACACACAGATAAGGGACAAAAAGGATAAACAACAAATTCTGAAAGATAAACTGAGATGTATCTGAGAGAGATGAAGAGGCTGAGAAGCATCTTTGCAGGTTAGAGCGTTTCTGTGCCTCTGGGCCTCAGCCACGAGGACGGTGCTGCTCACGTGCCAGTCACATGGCACTGATAAAGCGATCAATTAGTGTTTAATGACACCAGAATTGGCACTCATGCTCTGCACAAAGTGGACAGCGGGTGTGGAGGGTCAAAGGCATCCACTAGATCTTCTGCTGATCTCAAATCAGCACATTTTGTGATGCCATCCATACTGTAATGCCACAAAGTGAATCAGCGAAGACTGACACTGGAGAGGTGAATGTAAGAGTGATGAGAGAGGTTTAATTAGACTTGAAAATGTTAATGAGAAGCTGTGTATTATACATGAAAAAAAGAAGCAAGGATCTCCATAAGAGACATTTCATCAAAGATTTAGTTGCTGACTAATTATAAAAGTAATTAACATGGTGTTTGCATGAAGCCCCTATGGGGAGAACAATAGGATATGTAGAGGGATAAATGGGTAATGGTTTAAAGCAGAGGCACTAATCAGAAAGGGAGAGTGAGGGATCTCCCTTGTTCCAGTGAATTTTAGTTAATTGCTGCACCATTTCAAGCCAAGTTTTGCACTTCGGGAAGAAATGTTTAACTCATTGCTTGCATTTAAGAGGTTAATTTCTCATTATTTATTCTCTGAAATAGCTGCAGCTCTAGGAAAAAAAAACTATCACGAAAAATAGATTGCGGTAAACAGCTCAAATATATCCACCCTGCCAGAAAAATGAAACTTTGAAGAAGAAAAAAGATAAACGTGTAGACTTGTTAGGGGACTATGTAGGAAAATGTAGAGGTAATCACAGGACACTCCTGATCCTTCCTTATCACAAGAGGCAAGAATTCAGCTCATGAAATGCAGCAGCACCTCTGTTGTGGCATGGAAAAAAAAGGTATGAAAGAGGAAGTCTTCTTTGGATATTAGGAGTAATTTCTTCTCTAAAAGAGGTCAGGTGCCAGCACAGGCTGCCCAGGGGCTGGCAAGGTCACTATCCCTGGAGGTGCTCCAGAGCCATGGAGATGTGGCACTGAGGGAAGAGGTTTAGTGGGGAAATACTGATGACAGGTGGACAGTTGGACTGGATGATCTTGGAGGTCTTTTTCCAACCTTGGTGATTTTATGATTCTATGATTCCACCTCTAATGTCTCCAGGACACATTAATATAAATGCCTGCTGAAAAAGCATTTATCAGATCGCTGCTCTGTGGCTCCCCAAAATGGGGTGAGAGCGCAGAGCTGAGCCAGCCTGAGCCCTGCTGGTCTCCCCAGAAAGGGAGAGGGACCAGAAAACTCAGTCACCTGCAGCATTTGCAGACAGAACACATCTACTTCCCTTGCTCTGATAAGCTCCTTAAAGGTTTTCCAGAGATAAAAACATATTTAAGCAAACATAATGCATGTCTAGAAAATCGTCTCTACAGGAAACCAAATACTCAATGTGACATGAAAATGCATGTCTCCTGAAACTCCAAGTTATTATTCTGGCCAAAGGTACTGAATTCAGAGCCTTAAACCTGAAAAAAGAATGACAATGAGAATGACTTTTAATAAATGATTATAGAAAGCTGGTATTGGCAGAAGAGGAGGAGTGGTGTCTTGGGTAGTGAACATTCCTCTTGCAAGGCTGCAACCTCCTGTGATGGGATGGACTGGCAATCACTGGAGTATGGTAGGACAGAGCATGAGTGATGGTGGCACAGGGAAGATGGGCCGCGAGTGATCAAACTGGGAGATGGGCTGTTTCTGGACAGATTCACGTCATTTTCTAATTGACAACAACAACAAAATCTGGCACAGCTGCCCAGGGTCACCATCCCAGAGGTGTTCCAGAACCATGGAGATGTGGCACTGAGGGACATGGGCAGTGGGCACGGTGGGGTTGGGCTTGGGGATCTTGGAACTCTTTTCCAAATGGAATAATTCTGCAGTTTAAGATGCATGTTCAGCCAACCTACTGTCAACACAGGGGAAGAAAATGTTACAGGGCCATGTTAGGCTGGAGCCATGTGAAGGTCCATGGAGCAGCTGCAGGTCCACCTTCTGCATTTCATTGAGAAGGGCCCTCCTGCATCTTCTGCCATGCAGTACTGGCAATGTGCTGCTGTATTATTCTTAGCAGAACAGGGAATGGGGAAGCTATTCTCCAGCAAAAATATATGCTGCAGACAACACTGCTGATTGGCATGCTCTCTGTGATGTCAGATATCTGGGCTTTACTGACCTCCTTCCATGCTACAAAACAATATAATTTTTTGAATCTTAACTAACTTTTTTTTGCTGTCAAACTTCTGAATTCCTGAGTGAAAATGTAGTTCTGGCTTTTATTCCTTAGCACTAGAGAATTCCGTAACACACTGCAGTCGTACATAAAGTCATGAAACAGGAAACAACTTCCCAGAGCAACTAAAATGCCTTGATGCAGCACATATTCTAAACACAGAAAACACTGCCAGGCAGCACTTTTTATCTTCTAAATATCCCTGCCATCTTACAGGGATTTATTTATTAATGTCTATTATGAGCACAAAGATAATACACAAGCACAGCATTCTTCCATATTTTATAGAACAAGGAAAAAATAGTCACTGCAGAAGAAGCCATCATGAATTCAGCTGAAACATGAAACCAAATGTCAGACAGCTTTGTAGGAGAGGAATTGATAGTCAGTACAACAGCAGAGGTGCAGAGCTCCTGCTGCCAAATTGCAGTCCTGTTTTTCAGAGCAGGCGTACATTTTTCCTGATAGTAAGGAAATAACAAGAGACACTTGGCTCCCAGTTTTGCTCAATGCTTATCTGTTGTTTTCTGGCTATAGCATTACATTTTAAGATACGAGTAGAGGGTAAAACCAAAGCATTTCCAAGGACAAGAGCAGCGGGCAGTGTCTGATGAAAGAAGGATGAAGAAAATGTCCAGGAAAAGTCTATGCTATGACTGAGGCTGCCTGTGAGCACTGGGAGCTTTGTTAAAGCAGCAAGAGAAGCCAATGGGAGGAGAGGGGAAAAGAGGGAGTGGTGTGGGAGCATGAAATGGGGAGGAAAATGCCCAGGTGCTCCAAAGTGAAGAAGCCAAGAATTGAAAGAAAGTCATAGAAATAGAAAGCAGCTGCAGATGAGTTTTTCACTCTGAGGGTGGTGATGCACTGGAACAGGTCGCCCACACAGGCTGTGGATGCCCCATCCCTGGAGGCATTCAAAGCAAGATGGATGTGGCTCTTGGCAGCATGCTCCAGTGGTTGGTGATCCTGCACATGGCAGGGGGTTGAAACGAGATGATCTTTGTGGTCCTTTTCAACCCAGGCTGTTCCATGATTCTGATACGAGTGCGAGATCAAAGGCACTTCCTGGATCTGAGAGGGACTGTGCATGGCTGTGGTGGCAAGGAGAGGAAAGCGATGGGGAGAGATGAAGAGGAAAGGGATGGAGAGGGAAATGGTGGCAGCCATGCTGGGAACCATCAAAATGGAAATAACCATGGTGAGAAAATGCGTGGACGGAGGAAAGGAAACAGATTTAGCGTGAAGAAAAGAACGCTGCTGAGTTGTCAATTTCATCTTTATACAAAGTACATCCTACAAACATGTTCCCTTTCTCTGGCTTGCGGAAGCACTTGTGGATCAGGCAGCCAAGGTCCACTGCTGCCTGAGTTCAAGGCTGAGTCATTCAGGGATTGCTCCCTGCTTTGTCTGCCTACAGCAGGGAGGCTGAACCTGGGGCTCTGCAAGCCTTTCTCTGGCTCTGCTCCTGACCCTATTCCTCCATTTTCTTTGAGCACTTCTCAGCTGTGTGGTTGGTCATAGCACCTTCACCAGCACCCTCTGAATTCTGCAGGGGCGAGGCTGCTTCTGTGCACCTGGAGTTATTTTCTCTCCCTTCATAATCATAAACACCTTCAAACTAAGTTAAATAATAATAATAATAATAATAATTTAAAAAAAAAGAAATCGAAAAAGAAAATTATGCCAAACCTGACTTGGAAAGACCTCTGTTTCCTAAGAAAACCAGAATTAAAGTTCTCCTTCCATTTGTTTTTGGTAGATAGGCATTAGTACTGGGCAGGACGCCAGAATTACTGAGATGTTTTGAAAACCTTTTCCATTTCACAAGAATCTCATTTTTAACATAGAAATTCTATGTCTTAGAAATCACTGGTAGACATTAAATCATTTTAGACACCACAATTATAAACAGATTAATATTCACTCATGAGGAGTCTCCTATCAATAAGCAACAAACTGAGTTTACACCGTAAGGACCAGAATAAAAATGCAGTTTTGGATTACACAGTGAAAGATTTTGATAAATCCTCCTTCTAAGGCCTGCTCTGCCTCTGGGCAGCCCTACATCTCCTTGGGCAGATGGGAAAAAGAGGAGATGGGCCTTAGCTCCCCCCAGCTCAGCAGAGATCTTGACAGGAGGAAGAAGGGCTTTTGGGAAGGAAATCTGGCAGCTGTGCTATGCCAGTCCTCCACAGCAAAGGATAGACCTGGAGGGATGGCATTGGCCATCTGAATTTACAGAGAGCAGCAAACTCCTCTGACAGGAGAGACCCTGTTCCTTTTGGCAGTTCCCAAAGGGACATGGAGGCACTGACACCTTGCACAGCCCTACAAAGATGAGCAGACATGCAAACACATACGAATACCCAACAACTTTCACAGCAAAGGCTCAAAAGTGTTGGAGTGCTGTGTTCATGCTGTTCCAGCAGATCATTGCTTCCATAAAATAGTGTGCACCCCTTCTATGGTGTTAGGAATAACCATATTCTGTACATCATGGGTGCCATGCTTTCCTCTCACATCGGCTTTGCTTGCTTACTAATAAACACAGATAATTTGGTTTACAAGGCATGGGGACCAAGGAACTGGGAGGCTTAATTTCACTGTGTTGCAGAAATCCTGAGCAACCACCAGTGATTCATGTACCTTCTTTGTATCTCTGTGCCATAGTATTTAGTAAGTGAGAAACCTGGTCTGTTCTGTGGCATGCACGCAGCAGAAATAAACATTTACAGGCATCAGGAATTCTTGGCTCAACGCTGTGTACGTATGTAATATGTAATTCTTATTGTTTGCAAACATCAAAAAACTTGCCCCAAACAACTAAGCTGCATTCCTTTACGAAAGGCATACTTTTCATAGCTTAGTTCTGGGTGCTCCTGCATTTGTAACACACAGTGGGGCCATCGTTATTCTTGCAAACGACGCCGGGGTTACTGCAGCATACAAATCATTTCTAACTTTTCAATGACAATAACAACACGAGAGGAGCATCTATCACCGTAAGAAAGTCTGACCTTAATCTGATTGTTCACACCTGCTGTCAGTTTATTCATCTCAGAAATACTAGCAAGCTATTCCAGCCATCACCAAGAAGAGTTTTTCTGCCTCTGCCCTGCTTCATCTGTGGGCTAAAACTAATTAGTGCAGAACAGAAAGAAAACATAGGATCATAGAGTCATGAAGGTTGCAAAAGACCACTAAGATCATCTAATCCAACTGTCAGCCCACCCACACCACATCCACCCACCATGTCCCTCAGAGCCACATCCACACGGCTCTTGGGCACCTCCAGGGATGGTGATAAGATTTCAGTCTCTCTCTGCACCACTGGTAGGCAGCTCTGCCTCAGCCACGACTCAAGGACTGCTCACAGACCTCCTCAGGCTGCTCTGAGCTGGGGGAAAAAATGGAGCTCTGGGAGGTGAACAGGGGTTGTGCTCATTGCAACAGATATCAACATGAGAAGAGCTGAGCAATGTGCAGGTGGTGGATGTCAGCAGGGAATGGGAGGCTGTGCTCCAGCACAGGCAGAGTTGGAAAACCTTTGTTGGCTTTGTGAAAGAAATACCGACATTTAGACAACCCCTGTGGACAATTCTCTTAAATGAGAATGAGAGTGCCAATTCTGCCTGCTTATATGGAAGGATGCTCACTGAGCACACCAAGGTGGTGCCACAAAGGAACTGGAAGAGGCAACCATATGATTATGGTTTTGGCAAGCTGTCACAAAAAGGCTCTCTGGGAGATTCGATCTCTCTGAAGAATTCAATGTGCTCCCCAAAAGATGAGTCACAGCATGCAAATGTGTGGATCACATCCCATCCTACCAGCCAATGCTGCCTCTGCCTTCCCCGGGTTTGCTAGAGATATTTCCATTTTATTTAAAGAAAGAGCAAGCAAAGATTTTCCAAGCCCAGGCTGACTCCTGACTCCTTTATTCTTTACACAGACAAGGAAAGAGGCACTTAGCAGGCAAACTACCTCTCAGTTCCTCTCTAAAGAATTACAGGACTCTTAAAGGTAAGAGGCAGAATTGTGGGAAGATGAATCGGGGTGAACTTTATTTCCATGCAGAATCATAGAGTCATAGAATCACCAAGGTTGGCAAAGGCCTCTAAGATTATCCAGTCCAACCATCCACCCATCACCAATCTTTTCAACTAAACCATGTCCCTCAGTACAACATCCAAACGTTTCTTGAACACCTCCAGGGATGGTGACTCCACCATCTCCTGGGCAGTCTGTTCCACCACCTGATCGCTCTCTCAAATAAATATTTCCTAACATCCAATCTGAATCTCCCCATGCTCAACTTGAGGCCATTCCCTCTAGTCCTATTGCTAGTTACATGGGAGAAGAGACCAACCCCTACCTCACCACAACCGCCCTTCAGGTAGCTGTAGAAAGCCAGTAAGATGCTAGATACAAATTCTGCACAGATTTGTGTTGGAAGAAATCCCACAACCTCCAGCACGAAGATAATTTATTCTCTAGATTTTTAAGTGAAGAACTTACAGAGGTTTAAGTCATTTAACTGGACCACTTTCCCCAAAATCACCAACCCTCACTGTACCATGCCTTTGCCACCACCACAGCCCTCATCAGCAGATGCCATTCCTGCTTCTGCTTCCAGGAGATGCAAGATAAATACTGATACCAACTTCTGAATTCATATGAAGCAAGTTGCCTGCTTGAAACCCAGGGAGGAGCCTTGTGCACAATTACTTAAAAATAAATGTGGGAATGGTTCTATTTGACACAAGATCCAGCATGAGCCTCTCCTTTGATTAAGAATGAAGTTAAAATCAATCCTTTCTCTAGGCAGTGAGAAAGTTTGACCAATTTATCCTTCATCTGGAAAAGGTAAAATAGCATCTGCAATAGTGAAAGCAGAAAATCCCATTAGTCCATTTTCTAATTAAATTTGTAATCGTGTTATACTGAGTAAAAGCATTTTACTCTGTAAAAGTGGTTTATTTAGTCAAAAAGAAGTCCAAATTTTTGGAACTCAGAGAAACTAGGATTAAATTGTGGATAACTGGAGGGAAAAAAAAAAGAAGTGTAGTAAAAGAAATGAGACGGGATAGTGGCATGGGAAGCTGCCATCCTCCCAAGCATTTTCTTCCTCATGTTTCTTTATAAGCACTTCCTCACAGAAGATCATCTGTGTTCTTTCATGGGGATCTGCAGCACTTCTAGCACACCCAGCACCTTCTCATCCCATTGCTTCAAACAACCAGTGTCTTCCCCTGCACCTTTTTTTTTTAAACAGATCTTGCAGCATTACCTGAAGCCATAACCACAGGTATATCCCCAAAGCTTCTATTTGCCATCTGCCATTCACTTCCAAACAAACTTTGCTCTCCTTCCAACCATCCCACTGTGTTGCAGGAGCCATGCCTTCTCTCTGGTAGACTCAATGCATGGAAGCTGCAACAGCATCTCTTAATTTCTCTTCAAAGCAAACAGATCTCAGTCAAATCAACACAGGCTTCTCAAAGGAACGAAAGGGAACGTTTCATCTTTCATAAGGTAGCATATTATGTAATCAATTTAATAGTAATGAACATCATTTCATGCAGAGTTTCTCAGGATTTTCTCTCTGGTAAATGCATTAGGGTTATGGAACCTCCTAGGAAAATAAAACTTTGAAATTAAGCAAGGGTTTAACAGAGTTTACAACTTGAGCTTAATCAGCTGAGGGTTTTTTAGAATTACCTATTAAGTTAATTCTTCATTGTCCTTATTTTATAAAAAATATAAACACTTCAGAAATCATTAAAATACATGCAAATACAAGCCTTGAGGCAGCGTTAAAGAGAGCAGGAAACATAGCTGTGGTTATATTCTGTTCTGTTCCCAAGCTGCAGATACTGAATTTCTTCCACTTTTATCTCCAGTTTAAAAGGCAACAGCTGGTCATCACAGTGTAAACACAGATTAGTCCCCATAACAATCAAAAGCCTAACCCAGTACACCTTTGAATGCCAGTTCAAACAGAACATCTAGAACATCAGCACAGTAAGTTCTGCACTGCTTGGAGCTAAGTTGGTATGTCTTTTGTGAAAGATGCAGAAAGAACTGCTTTCATGGATCTGCTGCAGTGTGCAATCACTTCCAGTCTATGTTACAGCAGGTGACCTTGGCCAGTTCCTTCATCCTCCAAAGCTACGTACTGCTGGGCTGGATGAGGATGTCCTCTCTCACACCCACATCTCATCAGGCTGCTATGCAACTTCCACAGCGGGTAAGCTTCCTCAGACGTTTTAGTGTTCAAGAGGTGATTTGGGTAACCACGTAGCACATTGCCCAGAGATGTGGTTGATGTCCCATCCCTGGAGACTTTCAAGGCAAAGCTGGATCAAGCCCTGGGCACCCTGATCTAGCTGTGGTGTCCCTGTTCATTGCAGGGGAGTTGGACTAGATGCTCCTCAGAGGTCCCTTCCAACTCCAGCTTCTATGATAGCAGGGGAGGAAATAAAAAGTTTTGCTGGGAATCAGCCACCCCCATTTGTCCACAGCCAGTCTCACTGTAAAAAATCTCCACATATAGTAATCTGTATGCCTACAGGTCTATCTAAACATGCTTAGGCAGAAAATCCAAGGAATGCTAATTCCACTCAGGACAGGAGTACATGAAATGAAGCTTTGGAAAAAAAATACTGGAGACCAGATCCATGCATCCACAGCCTTGTCTGACACTGTACTTAAGCACTAAGATATCCTCTCGTAACCATGAGATAGTATGTGTTCATATGTGTTCACTTCTTCATTTTTAGATCAGTTACATAAATCACAACACCTAATACTCTGTTTTATTTTATTTTTTTGTCTGGGACTCTGGAGGTATTCCACTAATCACAGGGAGGGACAAAGCTTCATATACACACAGACACACGCACACACAAATCCCATGGATGTATGTAGAAAACTGTCTGATACTACCCTGTTCTTCTCAGCATGGCATGCAGTGATGAATTCCCAGCACACTTGAGCCAATCTTTCAAAAGCACAATCTTGCAGAAAGCACAAAAGCAAACTGAAACAAGTACAAGTACAAAGACATATTATTTGTAGTCAAATAACAGCAGGCCAAATACCACATTGGATGAGTAATGTATTTAAAAGTAACCTTTGAATTCATCCTATCCTCAAAGTCCCTGCTTAATTAGGCAACTGACCTGATGAGATGGTTATGCTGCCTGCATAACCACTGAGTTTTCAGGGAGCTTTCTTTTGTTGTTGTTTCTGAACAATGATCAGCCAGGTTGTTAAAAATGTAACTGCATAAATAAACATATACATAATTAAACATCTACCCAGAAAAACTGCAGCAGAAGTAGCATGGGTGCCTCCAGCACACCCCAGCTATAAGGAAATACTGAACCATCTTACAGTGAAAGGGAACACTCACATATACCATAAAGACTTACGCCCTTTGGGTTTCTCTATACAACCACAGAACCATGAAATTTGGGTCAGAAGGACCTGTGGACATCTCAGGTTCAGCTCCCACTTGAAGCAGGGCTCACTTTGAAGTCGGATCTAATCGGAGAATCAGGTCAGGTTGTGCAGGGCTGGTCCAGCTGACTTCTGATCTCTAAAGATGGAGATCAAACATCACCTCCCAGACCATTTAAGCCCATTCACAGCCACTGAGGATTTTATTCTCCCCCAAACTAACTGGCACTTCTTAAAACCTGTTCCCACTGCATCTCACCATATCCACATGCACCTTTGAGGATTTGTCCACCCAGATGCCCCAGTCCCTCTCTGCAGAGCTGCTTTACATCACCTCTGCCTGGATTATCACTACCAGGGACAAGACATTGCCTTCCCCTTTGCTGAACCCCATTTCTCTCATGTGCCCAGGTCCCTGAGGCACCTCTACTCCATTGGAGGGAGTCTTGAGATACAAACCCTCCTACAAGAATGGAATGGAATAGGTGGAATGGAATAATCATTTGCTTCTCTCCTTGGCTGGTTCTTTCTCCTCACAACCACTGCTGACAACCAGCAAACCCGCGGGGGGTCGAAACGCTTTGTGATGTCCCTAATGAGTCCAAAATTATATGATTCCCCAAGGTGTGAAAAAGCAGCAGTTGCAGCTGTGTTCATTAGCACTCCTTTACCACGTTTTAGTTACTTTCTCAGGAGGTGGGTAGGGAGCAGACAGGAAAGGAGAGCAGCGAGCAGGCTGGGAGGGAGAAATCCATGGAATAATTTATATGGCAGCGGTCAGCTGCATCAAATTTGCATTCAATAAGCAATTACAGACAGATGATAACGCTGCAGAGAGCACAACCGGGCAAAGAGCTTGGAGCAGAACGTGATTTTCAGAAGCAGAGGTTGCAGACAGTGGCACGCATCCTGCTGCAGTCTGGGCTTTCTGGCAACAAACACCCACACGGTCCAATTACACAGGACCTCTGCCTGCCAAAACCACGGGTGACACAGCAGATGTCATTTCAGCCCCTCAGTGAGAGAGCTGAAATGACACATGAAACATGCCACAGAGATTTCTTCCAGTTGCTTTCTCCTCTCTCCTCCTTTTCCACCAGGAGGAGTCCCCAAACTGCAACCTGCACCTGACAACATGGGTGGAAAGCCCTTCATCCATCTTGTATCAGTGCTCATAAAAGAGATGGTCCGTTTCAACTTGACTCATCATTCATCAGAAAGGGTTACTTGAAATCAGCTCGACACAGACGCCAGGTCTTGTGTCACACCACCCGAACATAATTCCCATTGCACTGCAGATCAGAGCACCCTCATAAAGCTGCAAACTACAGATCAGAAAGGCACGTGTATGCCAACAGGTATGGCCTATACAAACAGCAGTAAAATAAGTTAATGCCCAGGTTCAGCAAGAGAAATGCACAAATTCCTCTTTGCTCAGGAAGGAGATCTGCGGATGGTTCCCAGGGTGCCATACTGAGTGACTCAAACCAGCACTCGGTCTGCAGCCTATAAAAACATCCCTCACTCCTTATCAGCTTCTTGTTTTAAGTAGAATACAGCGTGAAGTGGTTTCTGTTTAAAAGTTTCCTTTGCTCCTCAAACAGCAGGCACCTCTCCTAAAGGCACATCATTAGATCAGACTTCTTCAGCCAGAGGCACTGTACCCTTTGAACCCTTCTTGAGAGTATATTCATTACAGCTTTGCACAGAGCCTATCCTCAGCACATCCCAGGCTTGCTTCAGAAATCTGCAGGCTGCAGTAAAACAAACGGAAGAGACAGAAGAATAGCAAATTAGTTACAGTAATGACTCTGCCTGCAGTCAATGGCTTCCCAGAATTACTCTTGGAGGCAAAATTCATTAAATTCCAACAACCTGAGAGCCTGACTCCATGGCTCCCATGAAGGTGCTCCGTGCTATCTGAGGCACCTTGGTCTTCCAGAATCCTCAGCCCAGGACTGACAGGAGACCTCTGTCCTCCTGACGCAGCCACCAGAGCTCAGGCTGGGACCTGCAATTTCAAGGTCAGCAGGGACACATCAACACAGATCTGTTGCTAAACCCAACCTCTTCCTCACTGCTAAACTGTATTGCTGCAGCACTTTGCTTATACTGCACTGAGAACTGTATTTTAAAATGAATTACTTTTTTTTTTTTTTTTGGCCTAGAAGTACTCTTTCTGTGCTAAAAGAAATACTTTTCATACTGTCATCCAGGTTTGTGTTTCAGAGATGCTCAAATGTTCTTTACAAACACCTTATGAATCAAGGTGTCCCAAGGTGTCCTATTGCTGCTGGGTATCTCCAAAACCTCACTGCAGTACAAAGAAAAGAGGAGTGATACATCTGTTGCTGAAAAGCAGTGGAGCAAATCACCAAAGAGTCAACAGAAATATCTGGAGGTTTAACAGAGGTGATAAGACATAGGCTGCACGGATTTGCCAAACCTTGAGTCAGGCTAACTGAGCCAATTTCCTTTGCTAACCTTTGCTAACACAGCAATGAGTCTTCTGGTCAGAGAAGGAGCACACAGTATTTTCTTATTTTAAAGAGAGTTTTGGCAGCACCTCTCATGACAGCAACTACATCCTCCTTCCCCAGGGCACTCTGGGACATGACTGAGCACTGTTTAACTGGCAGAGGAAGGGAAGCAGAGACAGAATTTTCCTGATTTTTTGTGATTCTGTTTGCTGCTTTCCTCAGCGAGTGAGATGGAAGGGTGAAAAGGACTTTTACAGAACCTGCAGAAGACAAGAAAGCAGAATGTACAACTTTTGTGGGAAAGGAGCAAAAATCTCAGTAATGTTGGCAATTTATAGAGAGCACCCAAAAGAGGAAAAGGTAAAAGGAAAGAAGAAAGGAGGAAAGGAGGAAAGGAGGAAAGGAGGAAAGGAGGAAAGGAGGAAAGGAGGAAAGGAGGAAAGGAGGAAAGGAGGGGGAGCGAGAGGGAGAGGGATAGGGAGAGGTGTTGTGGGGGCCAATTCCACAGGAAAATTGTAAGAACTCAACATGGAGGCAAAATACAAATGTGCAGGAGAAAGATGTTTGAGAATACTTGGTTAGCCTCACTGCCAGAAATGATTGTGAGGAAAGGGGTTGAACAGACGACAGAGAAGAAGGAAAGATGTGGAACGTTATTTGGGTAACTGGTGTGTTGGGCAGCTAATACTGGAGGCAAACTGACATCTCTGCAGAGACTTGGTGATGTGTGGGGAATGCAGCCCTCACTTTAGCATGGCTCATTTTAAAAAGTAAAGCAACAGCAAAGTGCCAGGTAGTGAAGAAGGGACAGGTTTGGTGACGCAGTTTCTGAGGGAGGATGAGAGGAGCACACAGGAGATGGACTCCCTGCATGTAACTCATGCCATTGAGAAGGAGGGCTGCAGCCCTCTCCATGCAGACAAAAGGTAACTTACAAAAAAAAAAAAATTAATACAAGATTTAAATATGATAACGGCAAGAACTTTCTAACTGAGAGATAGTAAAACACAGCAATGGCCACCTTGGGACGGTGCAATTCCTCTTCATTAGCAAGTTTTACTGCCTCTCAGCGTGGCTCTGTGTCCCAGCAGCAGCTGCTTGGGAGGACAGCCACCGCCTGCAGACTGCTGCGTGCCTCCAAGGTGCAAAGCTGGGAAGCAAAGGCAGAGCTCCTCTGCATCCTTACCCTGCAGCAGCACTGCCCCAGCCCTGTGCTCCATTGCTAGCCTGCACCTGAATTCCCCAATATCCTAGTGTAGAACTTCTGCACAGCTGTATTTTTCCCATCATGAACCAGTTCAAGAGGTGCACGCCCCAGATGGCAGCAGTAACAAACTGCTTCTGAATATGCTTTGTAAACACACATCAGGAGGGTTACAGCACTTACACCATTTAAGTAGAAAAGCAAGTTAAGGGGAGAGTGAAAAGTGGTCTCACTTAAGCTTGAAAACTTCAAAGAAAAGTCCTAACATGCAAAATATCAACCCTTTGGAGAAAGTTTCAATAAATGAAGTTCTGAGCAATAACAGCATGGATTGTTTGTCCACTTTGAATTGGACATACATGAGAAACCTATTCATTGCATTCAGGTATATGGAAAACATATTACACGACAGCCTTTCCTGTACCTGTTATTTAAAAAATAACAGTGAAACATAAAGTATTTCTGAGATCGAGTTTCCTTTACTCTTCTGACAATAATAAATTAAAATAATATTACCCTTTTGCCACAGATTTCATTTTTGCCTATACAGTTACTCATATATAAGTCAACATACTCTAAACTGTTTGGAGGATTTGTTAAACAGAATCTGTACTTTTTCCCAGTACATTAAAAAATAAAAAAATAAAAAAGCCAAATGTAAGGTTCCTGTGATTTTGGAGTCTATAACCATCGCTTAAAACAAAATAGCAACAAACAATATCTGGTAGGATTCCTCTGATATTTGAACTATTGTTTTGTCACAACAGGGACAATGGTTGTACTCTTGGATCTGCAGAAATGACGTAGAAGTGTCTTTATGATGGGGTTTCTTTCTGCAAGATGGATGAGAGCTGCGCAGGCTCCCAGGAGTAGATACTCTTCAGTCCATTTTATTGCCATAAAGACTTCCCTTGCCAGGCACCACACTCCTGCTCAGACCCCACACGCACAGCAAGTTTCACTACTTGAAAGGAGATCGTCTTTAAAATTGATTTTTGTTTTTTCAAACCAATCCAACATCTGTAATGGTTGAATCAATTCACAACTGGGTGTCTCATGTCAATGCAGTGGGCAAATGAAGGCAGTATCAATGAGCCAGAACTGAATCCCTTTCAGCAGTGGCCATGCGAGGGCTGCAGCCACACAGCCAAACCTGTCCAACACCTTTCAAACTGAGCAGTTTCCGACAGGGTGAGCAATAAGCAGTTTTGCAAATGCTCCCTTCTTTTCCCCATTAAATTCATGCAGCTGCCACTCAGACACTTTCCATGGCTCTGTGGCAAGCACATGGGCAGACACAAAGCTGCAGTGGCTCTACAGAAACCAAAGGAGCTGAGCTGCTTTGTAACATCAGAACACTGGCTCCACAGAAACCCTTTGCATTAATATTAGCAGGGCTCCTTGTACCAGGACTAATGCACCATTTAAATCTAGGAAAACTGCTTCATGTTTCTGGTCTAATGCTCTAAAATTGATGCATAGTATCATCTTTGGGAAAAGGGACATGGTGACCTTTCAAAAAGTAGGGAAAAAAAGTCTAATCTAAATAAGAAAGAAAGGTTGTACCTACAATCTTTTAAGTATGATAGAGACAAGCATATAAATCCAACTGACTGGGGAGAGGCAATTAGAGTGATAGATTACAGCCAATTCAATAGAGATGTGAAATATTGAGACAACTCTCAAATACAAATTATTACACAAAATTACCCTTAGCCCACTCAAACTTTTCAGAAAATTAGTCACTCACATCACCAGTTCATTTGGACCGTATGCCAGAATGTTTTTTTTCCATCCTAACACGAGCTGAGCACCACAGCCTGATTACGCAGTCAGCATCTCAGCCAGGGAAGAGTAGGGTTTCTCCATGTTCTCCAGGAGATGACAACTCTGTCCTCCAGCTAAAGCCTACCTGGTGAGCAGGGAGGAATTGCACTGGTTTGTTTTATGACAGGGGACTTTGAGGAAAGGGGAGATAAGGAGTTTTTTGTTCCTATGGGTGTTCCAGAAGCTATGCATCATAGTAAAAGACAAAACTTGGTTATGCCTAGGGAACATAAACAGCACAGGCAAGGTCTTCCAATCAAACCTTGGGAAGGTCCTCCCTTTCTGCATGCCTCGGTTTCCCAGGGAGAGCCTTGGGTATGCTCTCTGTAATATGGCAACGTTTTGGCTTTATCCAAAGATTTCCATCTGAATATCTCACCAGTAAAAGAGACAGTCACAGACCAATCTCTGCAGAGCACTCATAAGCACAGAAAGTTCCTGCATGGAGTCAATGCCTTCCATCTCCCAGGGAATTTCCCATGACTGTGCTAGGGAGCTCATACAGTGCATGTTTGATGCTCACAGAAATCAGTCCAACAGCACATACACAGCAGCTGTGGCTGCACAGTTGGAGGATGGCTGTTTGCAACCTGGAATGAGGCATAGGCGAGCCTGGCTGGAAAGTTCAGGAATGCCTGGTGAGTGTTTCAATGCCCTAAAGTCTTTACAACATTGGTTGTCCATGCTGTACGGAGGAAAGAATATTTAGTAACTAAGAGAGGCGTTTATTCAAAAGCAGATGGATGATAGCTGTGGTGGGATACTGAAATGCAACCAAAATTGCTTCCAGCTACTACCTTTCAGAAGATAAGACTTTTACCTTTTTATTATTAAGATGGTGATGGGTCAGTGGTACCAGGTTAAACAGCAGCAGGCGCTGAGGGAGGAGGTCTCTGTCCCCACTTGTCCAGCCCAGCCAGGAGCTCTTCCCTCTCTGCAGATCCAACACAACCACCAAGAGCAGCATGAAATTTCAATGGAGAATCCAGCACTAACCCAACACCAAACCAATTCAGGTGTGTGTCTCCAGCAGCACAGGACTGAGGACAGCCCTCCTCCTCCAACAGCACGGCCACTAAAATACACAGTAATGTTGCTTGGGGCTGCTGGCAATAAGCCTCAAGAGACCGAGCTGTGTGCAATGTACATTCTCCTCCTTCCTCAACAGGATGCCTTTCAGGACAGCAGATCAGCACGCCCTTCCTCAGGAGGGTGATGTAAGAACCATGGGAGAACTCTTCACAGCAGAGTCCTCCTCATCCCTTCCTCTTTCTTTCCTGTTTTTTGTTTTGTTTTGTTTAGTTTCTTCACCACTGGAGCAAAACACATTTGGATGCCACAGTCATGTGAATTCAACCCGCACATTTCTGTTGGTTTAATTTCAGTGAAGCAGGACATTTTGCTAACACCATAATGAAAGGGATTTGAAAACAGATGCTGGTAATCACTCCAATTTTCTGACACCGGATCTGGCTCTCAATTTAAAGCATTCCCACATGACATTTGTTAGGGAACACTGAGTGTTATTTTCTCAACACCGGTAGATAGTAAGCTTTTCCTTTTTAATATAGTTCCACCTATATTTTCTCCAGGATGGCATACTGCAGCCATATAGTCTTCACAAAACTTGTCCTAAATGAACTGAGGGAAACAACTTCTCAGAAATTACATTGGGCTGCAGGTGAAGTGTTGCAACCCACTCTGTTTCAGGGAGACATTCAGCTCTTTCTCTTCAAAACCTGTTGCAGTCTCAATATATGGTCCTTGCTGTCTGATAATTCTGCAGATCAACATCTCCCTCAAATAAGGAAAAGCTACAAAGGATATTTTTTTCTAATTTTCAGTGTTTTCAGCAGGAAAATGGCAAGTTTTACTTTATATGTTGCATAGCATTAAGTAAATATGACTATAAACTTGTTCGCATTTTTCTCATACTGAAATGTAAATAGTTTTATGTAACTCAAATACTTAAGCTAAATCTGAGTGGAGCAACTCAGCATAGCAACTGTATGTTCAAGTGCCTTCTCGTTTCTCTAAATTCTTGCTCATATCATTAGTTCACACCAAACAAAGGGGTGCTATGGAACAGTTGGCTAGATCAACATAATTCTACGAACCCTGTTTATGATGCTGAGATCTGTAAGTTCAAATTCCCACGAACTTCTGATGAAGCTTCTTTTCAGATCATCTTGGGAAGCAAGTGTCAGACAATTCATAGACTTGAGTACCCTCCAGCACACATAGATAATTTAAGCACAGATGAGTGTCCTTGAATCACTTCCAGGTCCTCTGGAGGTCTACAGGTCGCTACTGCTCAAAGCTGGACTGCGTTGCTCCAGATCTTGTTCTGTCATTTTGAAAATCTTCAAGGAATTGCACAGCCTCCTGCACAACCCCCTGGAAGGCATTTTTCCCTCACTGCATCTTTGCGTTCACCTTTGGGAAGAGCTTGGCTCAAAGCAAAGCTCAGATCTCCTCAACGTTCCTTTCTCATGGCTGAACAATTTGATGTCACCCACCGACCAGAGGAGGGTGCCCCTCATTACCCAAGTCACTGATGGGGAAGGATGTATCGAAATGCCACTATGTTCCCACCAGCATTCCTACCACCTTTGAGAAACACAACTCATAACTGGTCTCTGCTCAGACTTAAATCACTGATCATCAGCCTCCAAGTCTAACAACACCTGAAAACTCAGTGGGGATGTACTTAGTGAGCCATAATCAGCTGTGGCCTCACATAGTCTTTGCAACAGCCTTCTGTATTGTTTTCTTGGACTTTGGTATATATGTTCTGACAAAGTAATATTTTAGTAAGCTAAATAAGTTCTCTAGTCCTCAAGGATCAGGCCTTAAACCTGCTGACACAAACTTCTTTACCTCCGCACAAATAATTGTAACAAAGCAATGAGAGTTTTACGCCAAGGAGCTCATAAATCCAGATGAGTCAACACACTTTGCAAGAACATTCTTGATGACAAACTCGAGCAAACTGAGTAGTTACAGAAAAAAAAAAAATTCTGCAAGAAGTTCCACAAGGAAAAATATCTTACAGGAGTATAATTTAATTGATTTCTGTAAGTGCTGAAAATAGTCTATATAGTAACATGGGAAATACAATTATCCTGAATTTGTCAGATTTTATTTGTTGATAACTTCTGTATAGGATCACAAAAGCTTCTCCATGCCTTTGTTATGGTCAACTGCAGAGAATAAATCAGCTGTTTATTTAAGCCAGTATCTCTGCAGTGCTTGGTGAGCTATTGTAAGGTATTTAGAGAGACTAATATAAAAAGGAGGATGGACACATTAGATTATAGATTAAGTGGGAGAGCATCTCCAGAGGAAGAAGAAATGTTAGGTTCTAAGGGTCTCTGCAATCCAAGAGAAAGTTGAATACAAGTGAAGTGTACAGGAGCACAAAACGAATGAAATTAATGCTACAAAAGGAATACATTATTTCTTAAGAGTCTGACAAAAAACAGCACACTCTTCATGCCAGAATGAAAGGAGACAAGTACATTGTTGGAACAATGTGCCAAGTGGTAGCATCTCCAGTACAAATGAGCACGTCTCTCTATTCACTCTACCTCAGCCAAAAACAAGTTGCTGGTTGCAATATGGGGCTTAATGCATGAAATGTCACAGCACGGACCTTTCAAAAGTCACAGTGGGTGATCTGAAGTCCTTCTGACTTCACACCTAGTTTGTTCCACATCCTGTTATGTATATAAGGTGGCAGTAGCTTAGGAAAAGATCATGGAACTCAGAGGAGTAAATGAGGAATATCAAATAAAAATAAAACCCAATCAAAACGGAGAAAATAAAATTAAAAGTATTCGTACAGAACTCACACCCTGTCAACAGACAGAGATAAAATGTCTGAAGCTAAAGTTTCTTATGAAAGTTTTCTTTTCATAGTGAATAAAACTATTCATTAGTATTAACAGACATCCAATTGTAGGGACAAAGAACTGTTCAAAATTACACTCCAGGACTTTCTTATGAATAAATCAGTCTAATTTTGCAAAAGAACACAATCTCATTTTAGGTTAATCCAAGATAGTGGTATTTAAAGGAAAGCACCCTTGTGTTACACAGACACCACACAAGCACACACAGATCTCAACACAGCCATAGATCTGTCCACATTTGGGTTATCCAGTTGAATATGTTCATAAGAAAAAGGATCAGTGTCTGTTTAATAGAGGTACTACAGAACATGCATTTTGCATCTTTACACAAAATTGGTTTCACTCCATCACACTCATCAAAGAAAAGCTCACTGGGAGTTTATAAGGGAGTTAAGGTAAATAAAAGCCTTCAAAGCAACAAATTTACCAATGGTCCCCTTCAGTTGAGGAATGAAAACTCTCCACGTGAGGAAGAACGTATAGGAAAATTTCATGCAGAAAAAACAAGCTCGTTGTAATTCAGTAAAAAGATCTAAGTCCAAGAGGTAGAGCTCTATACTGACCAATCAGTAAATCTCTAACAGATCAGCTAAAATACGGGTTTCATACAATGAAGACCAGAATCAGTATCAAAAACAGTTAAAGTAGCATTGTTATTACGAATAATTTTAGATGAAATGAAACAATTCATTTTATTTGAGGTTAAAGTGCCTTCAGAAAGAAAAGAAGTGAATTTTGTAACAATACGTAGCATGTAATTCTAAAATAGTGGAACATCTGTTTTGAAAGATTTGAAATAGAGTACTTTTTGTGTCTTAAGGGAAAGCACTTTCTTTCTGCTCAGACTAGATTAAACTGATTCAGTCGCGGACTTGATTGCATCTATCTAAAATCTGAAAAAAAAATATTGTGTTAGACAGAAGAAAACAATTTGGAAAGCAAAAGTTGAGCTGTCTCCAAACGTTAGAGATCATAAATCGCCAAGATTTCATTCAAGAGATTATAATGAATGTGTAGTGTTCTTGAACATGTAGTTAACTTGGGTACATTTATAGAAACGAAAGCAGAGGATTGCCAGAGAGCAAGCGGTCACGGCAGAAGCCATCTGCAGAGTGACTGGTTACAGGAGAGTATTTCACAGTGCACCTCCAGAATTTCTCTCTCTCTGAGGGAGAGTAATTTTCTCGTAATCGTTGCAGACACTGAGCAGTAGGTGGCCCAGGAAAACCAGCTGATATTTTAATCCTATACTTGCTGCAAATGACATAATAACCTAAATAAAAACTTCATCCGCAAGGAGCAATTTTGAAGACTGCTCTGGCAGTACTAATAGCAAGGAGAGATGCAGTCTGCCAAGGTTGTAATCTAAATGTTGTCATAACAGCCCACAACAGACTGGGAGGAGCAGCAATAAAGCAGTGTGCTGTCTTCTGCTTCCAGATTAAAGAGTCCCTAAAATACGTTGTGTTCTTCTATTGCTTTCCACATCCTCTTTCAATGTCTGTTTTTAATCCAGCAAAATAAACACTTCACTTGCAAAACACTTGTTCTTCATGCTTCAAGGAGGAGCAGCAGATCCAGATGTATAAAAGGAGTGCTCCCGTGTTGAGCCAGCACTCTCAAGGGCAGGAGGAATCATGCTCCTCATCACCACTTTGCAAGGTATCCTTCCCTCGTGACTTTTGCCACAAGCTCCTAAAAATTTGAACTGCTCATTTCTGAGAAATTCAGCTGTTCTTTTTCATAGAACCATAGAATCATTCAGGTTGGAAACAATCCCCAAGATCCCCGAGCCAAACCCCAGCCCACCCCCCACGTCCCTCAGCACATCTCCACGGCTCTTGGACACCTCCAGGGATGGTGACCCTGCCCCAGTATTGGGTGGTACTTAGGTAACAGCAAACAGTGTCAGTCCTACCAGTTCACTTTGTATTTCCTATGGGTCACAGCACTCTCTTGGAGCTGCAAGTTGTTGACTTCCATATCAGCTATCCTCCATGAAAGGCAAGTATCCCAGCTGGCTATACATCTTCAAGGAACTTGAAAAAATGGAAACCTAAGTATTTCCTCAGCCACCTGCAAAACGTCTCTTGATACAGCTCGTTACTGAAAAGGCCACCTTTGCTGTTAACTTGGTGAGAAGGATCTGGCAAGGGAGTTAATTCAGAAGCAATGTGTAACGACCTTTGGAGCTGCCTTTGAATCACTTGAAGGATGGGTGAGCAGGGGGAAATCAGTGATCTTCCAGCATGCTGTCAGCCTGTTCACGTCTCAGAAATACTTTCTGGCACACCCAGAAAAATAAACCAGGTTTCTGGCAGTGCAGCACTCTCTACTGCATAAGCAGAGACAATAAAACACTGTTAGAAGTGCCCAGTGCAACTTGAAAAGCTTTACATTCTGATTTGGATGCAGTCTTCTGACAGCCAGTTGCTAACCTCTTTTCAATACTTTGAGAACGTTTCAAGGTATAGTTGAGCCACAAACAGTGCATCCTTAAGGGTGATAAAGTGCTTGTTGTGCATTACAGCTTAATACCAACAATACAATATTGGAGATTTATTTTGATCTGAGGACTAGTGGATGCACTCCTTTATCAAGCTCCGTGCTACACTAGCTGCTCATCTTCTAACAGTTCACTAAACAACGGGATTGATTATTTTCATGTTCCTTCCCCAAAGATGTGAGTCGTAGAAGCGTCATGTTTTATTTCAGAAGAATATTTCAATGATCCGGGCCACTGGGCCTTTGCAAATGAGAAGCAAGTCACTAAAGCAGACTTCCCATTCTGCAGAAAGTGGGAAGTGCAGTCATGATGCAGGCTCCAGGCATCGGCAGGAGCTGGGAGTTCAGCCAGCAAACACAACTGGGCATCCCTCTTCCTAAATTAACACAGACTGAAAGCTCTGCCTCCAGAAGAATGGAGCACGAGAAACTTGTACGGAATTCAGCAGGGAACTCGAAGCACGCAAAAAGTGTTTAAGATTTCACTGATTTGGGGCATGTGATTCCAACAGGAGCACCAAATACACTGAATGCTTCCCGTTGGAGAATTTCTTCATCCGTGAGCTCAAGCATCCCCTGTAGGACAGGGATGTATTCTGAAACAGGCAGGTCGCACCAGCCCTATGTTACTGACACTCAAGCCAATTCACTTCAAGGTTACACCAATGAAGAACTACACCAGATAGGGACCAGAATGACCCAGAGTACCAATAGAAGTTCTCACCAAACATGATTGGGTACCTTCTTCCAGAGATGCCTGACTTCTTTGAGAGAATTTTCCTTGACCACAGTGCTTTAAAACATGAAAGACGGCCAGACTACATTGTCCTGGGAAATCAAGAATTAATTTTGGCCCTGTTTGTGATCACAAAACATAGTTTGTCAGCAATCTCTCTCACCAAAAGTTATGCTGATGTCCAGACAAAACTGCATTGGAATTATCAAACATCATCTAGATGTACAGTTGGACTGGGTAAGCACAAAGATCTTTGGAGAGCTCCCTTTGAAAGGCAATGCAAACAGCAGCTAACACAACATATTGAAGCAGCTTCTGTACCAGTAAGAAAGCTGGATAATTCAAAGATGACAGGAGGATAATGAATCTATTTACTGATAAAAGTATCTCAGTAGTTCTTATTACCAAGGGGAAACACAAGCTCTGCCTCAACTCTCAAGGTATCAGACCTAACTGAGCAAATGTGTGAACTATGGGGACACAGAACATAGCCACTCTCTTAAAGATTCAACCTGTGCATTTTCTACTGCAGTAAGATAATCGCTTCCTGTGATATGTGAGGGTTTTAATGTGTTTCTTTTTCCCCCCAGGTCCTATCACTGAGGATCAATGAAGGGCTTAGAAGCTGGGTAGCTCCTCAGCTTCAATAGCAGCTGAACAGAAAAGTGCCTAGACCTATGATATTGTTTAAACATGAACCTAAAGGAATTTCCGTGCAGTAATATATCTGCATTGGCCTGGTTTTCTTTACCACCATTCATGTTGCCATCTTTTTGATTGAATCACTCGTAGACTGCAATACTACTGCAATACCTTTAGAAGGGACGGAAGAGGCCTGTAAACCAATGACTGCAGTCCTCAGCTGCTACCGTAATATAGAACCAGTTTTATACATTTACCACAATCCTTAAACCTAGTCAGTTTTTGGTCCCACAAACGATATCTGGAAACTCTTTTAGAATGTTACTGCTTGAACAGCAAGAAAAGCTTGCTCAGCATTTCAGTCTAAATTAGAAGCTGAGCTCTATGCTTTTGGTCATGAATGAATAACGTTTGTTCTAACCTACAAGGCAATACCGTATTCCCTGCAGCTCTCGCTCTGCTTCGTAACAGAGCTCTCCTAAAATAAGAGGCAATGCTTGGACTGAAACTTTCATTTTGAAGCTTGTGCATGCAGCTAAAAATGGTGCAAAAAGTGCTGGTAAGACTGCAGCAAAGGAGAGCATGCAGGTAAGAAGTTATGGGAATGTACCTGGCTCTGCCTCAGGGTTAAATCTGGCCTTCAATTCACAGCCCCAAAGATCAGCAGCTGAGCAGCATTGTTCTGGTGTGCAGAGAGCATCAGCTGCCTCTGGGTCAAACCCACCTACAGGCCCTTCTCCCTGGCCTGGGCTTGTCTGTCACTTGGTTCACAACTCACATGATGGAGAATTGATTAAAACTGGTGGCAGGCTCATCCAGAATCAGAAATGTTGGCACAAATTGAACTTGTTCTGTACATCTTTCCATGGCCCCCTGACTTTGCTTAACTCAACTTCACATGGTGATAAGGATCTGAAGAGAAAGGTACACAGTTAACAAACCAAGACACCATTTCACCATGAACTTGTTGCTCAGAGGGAAGGGAGCTAAGATGAAAACCCTTCCTACATTTCTGCCTCAAGGCCTTCATGGAGCTCAAAGATGAAGAGGCAGAAATTTTAACTTGTATCAGTATAAACATCCTACTAAGAAAGCAAACCTATACACACAAACAACCAAATGACAACAACCTGATTCTCTCTTAGTCTAGCTTTGAAGAGCAGAGCATTGAAGTAGAGACTTCTAGAGGTACCTTATAATCTAAATGTTGCTATGGTTCAGCAGAGCATAAAATATATAAGGTACTGAAATACTCGTCAGGTAAAATGCATGTGTCAGTGAGATTAGAAATAAAGGGTGGGGAAATGGATGTGAAATACATGGCTGTGCATAACAGCACAATTCACTCTATGTGTCTGCTGTGAACTTCTGAAAGATGTTTTTCAACTCAATACTTGGAACCTTGGAGAAAACTTGTTATGAAAAAGTTATTTGCCTGAAAAAGTCACATGAACTTTATAGGTTATATCACATACTCCCAGCTTTTGGTTACTTCTACCCAATATTATCAGATGATGTTATGGATACAACTCTACACTGCAATTCTTCCTGCAATTGTGAAACCAGACTATATGTTCTGAGGAGCATTCCCTTATTCTTAAATTTTAGCACCCAGACTCTTGCTTCTACACAATAAAACCAAGGGCACCAGACTTGACCTGCAGAAACAGTGCATTGGGTCGCTACTTTTAAAGCAGACAGAACAGATATTTAAGGTACCAAATAGGTTTTGATTACAGACATTTTCCCGGACAGTTTGATGACACTTCACAAGACTGATTTTATTGTGTGTGATGATCCCTTTCCCTCCATCTAATAACAAAGCTTTCACTGCCTTTCAAATTTGGAGCTAAGCAAGAGGGAAACTGCCAACATCTCCATTCCATCTGCAAGGAGCTGCTGAATTCTCTCTTCCCAAGTCTATCTCCCCTGGTAAGCCAATCAAGCAGGCAACATTTTGGTGGCCATTTCTTTTTCCTGGAGACCTGACACCTGTGGCTCCTTCTTTTTGTATTTTCAATTGCAAGCATTTCAAACAGATCAGGATATTGGATTTTGATGCCCCCAAGGTTCAATTGCAGTTTTCAGCACAGCATTCCCCTTGCCTCAAAGCACACAGTATACCTCCTGCATTGATGAGCAATACACAGAACAGAGGGACAGTGCTGAGCCTCTGAAAAGAGAGCTGTCAGCAGTCAGATGATGCTATTTTTTAAATAAATAATGCTGACCACATAAATGGCTACAAGCTTCAAGAAATTATTTTTACTGTATAAATGTCCCCAGAGTTCTACTATATGTCCTTGCCAGCCTCCGCAAATTACCTATTTATGCTTCATTTTAGCATTTTTTTCTCCATCATTACCAGTATTAATAATTTCATCCATCTTCTCCACCATCCAATCATACATTTCTGAGTTATCCCAAGTAATTAAATTATGTATTTAGACCTCTTAAGTCTAAAACAGCTTTTGGTTTTCTAATGCGACCCATATGCTCAAAATGTATTGACTCTTTTTCCCAGACTTCACATAGGTTCTATGTTTGTCTGTGGTGGTTTATTTGTTTGTTTGTTTTTAATTCGTTTTTTTCTTTGTCCACGATGGACATTTTATTTTGTACACTCCCAAAAAAGACAGCATACGTAACTGTAAAGAGGAAAAAAATTAAAGAGAGGAAGACATGCAATTTGTACCATATGCAGACAAAATACCAGCTAGGGGAGCATGGCATATTGGCACACAGCAACCCATTACATGAGGTACCGCAAATGCTGTTAGATATCATCAGATAAGATTTGGGAGAAAGGACAGGTAGTGTGCTTATACGGTTGCAGGGAATTTATTCAAGGTAATAAAATTATTCTTGTTTGTGAAGTGGGTGAAATTCAGAATCAGTCAATACAAAAAATGCATATGAAAAGTAAAAGTCGAACTTTTGCACGCAACAATAGGTATTAAATTGGCTATGTCTGCAGGAAAGAGACTGCAGAAGCATTGCAGAAAGTTGTTCAAAAACATCAGCTTAAAACCCAGCAGCATTCACAAATCAACTACAATATCAAAACAAAACCAAAGAACAAAAATTAATAACAAAGAAAAACAGGGCCACATCCTTCCTTCAGTGCTGTCCAAACCCTCTCCCATAGAAGTATGATAAACCTTAGATCAACTATGAATTCCAGAAATTTCCTGAGATGCTAAAGCTCACACACTAGGCTGCAACTTCAAAGAGACTTTTGTACAGCACACTTACACCCCTACATAAAGCTTGAAGTGTACTGTTGCCACAGATTGCTTGCCAAGCAACCTACAATGGCAAATGAACCAATTTTCATATGCGAGCTTGAAGGATGACACTCCTCATTAAGCAAAAGGTAGCAACCAGATAGTTACGAAGTCAGTAAAGATACTATGTTTTATGTAACGCAGAAGGTCTAAGTATATCTCAGAGAAATTATGTTGAAGCAATGGGTAGGAACCTTCAAAGTTGGTGATAACCAGGCATCTAATTCCACCACAGCCTTCAGCTCATTGGAGACTTAATTATTTCATAGAATGGCTTGGGTTGGAAGGGACCTCAAGGATCATCACATTTCAACTCTCTGACACAGACAGGGCTACTAACTACTAGATCAAGTACTAGATCAGAATGTCCAGGGCCCATTCAAGATGGTCTTGAACACCTCCAGGAACAAGGCACGCCCAGCCTCTCCAAGTAGCCCGTTCCAGCACTTCACCACTCTCTCAGTAAAAAAAAAATAACCTCTCACTATCTACCCATATAAAAAGTTGATTTCCCTCATATTTATTATCTCCCTTTAAATAATGGAAGGCTGCAATGAGGTCTCCTCGCAGCCTTCTCTTCTCCAGACTAAACAAGCCCAGATCATTCACCTTGTCTTTGTAGGAGAGGTGCTTTGGCACTCTGAGCATCCTCATGCCCCTCCTCTGGAACGTCTCCTCTCTGTACATCTTCCTCATGTTGGGGTCTCAGACTGGGTGCTTGATGTCTCTGATCACCCGCTCATCCCTCGTGTGCCTTAATGTGTCTTTCAGGAGGATCTGTTGCACGATCTTCCAAGGCAGAGAGATGAGGCTCACTGGCCTGTAGTTCCCCTGGTCTTCCTTCCTCTCTTTCTTATAAATAGGAGAGATGGTTCTCTTTTTACAGTCACCAAGTTCTGCGCTGTTCTTGTTACCTCCAGTTCTGTAATCATATTTGTTCTGAATCTGTTTAGCAAAAAGTTTCACAGCTACAGCAACAATTCAGAATGGCTCTGTCCTACCTAAATACCATAACTGTAAAACTTCCTGTGCAAAAAAAGTGAGCCTTGAGCATCTATAGGCTATAAACTTTATTCTTAACTTTCACACCCATTGACACGTTAACAAGTTTAAATTTCCAAAAATCAGCAAGCCACAGCTTGGATACACTCTTTTTTCTCTCTCCATTCATTCTTGCTTTCATCCCTTGCAGCATCTTTTCATCTCACCATTGTATGACAAAAGATGACAAAATTAGCTACTTCACTGACTGGTACACAGACACCAGGCAATTAGCAGAGTTTATTTTAACCCATTATAAATAATATAAATAGTTCTAAACGAAAATATTGGACCATGCCACAAGAAACTACTGCTGATGTTATTTGGTGCCCAAGCGTGGCATGCAGCAGGAATAGCCACACATCAAAGAAGCAACAGCAAGAATTTTACATTCACAATAGAATTTTTTCCAGCACTGTAATACTTAATATAGATTTTTAATTTATTGTAAATAAATGACACGTGAAATACTTTTTATGCCTGAAGCATGAGACGTAAAATTGCACGGCTAAAAAATAATCTAATTTTGCTTTTACAGATTCTAAATATTTTAAACCCTCAGTGCATCATTAAGCAACATCAATGATACCTCTCACATTTTCCAATTAATGGCTCTTAGAGGAGAATTTCTTCTCCCTCACAGTGCCACGCAGTGCCCCATTATCTAATATAGACACAGCCCAGCTTTGCTGCTGTACGCAGCCTTGTGTAGAAACTGGATTTTAAATAATCTGACACAGACTTCTCACAGCAGGTCCTCGCTAATGACATTGCACAGCATAAGCCTCAAGGCATCCACTGTCCCTCCTCCTTAAGTTTTAGTTGGAAGTTGCTTGGCTTGGCTGCAGAGTCCCCAGGGGCCACCACAAAGACCAAAGCACGGCCACGGTCCAGGACTGAGGGACACTTGTTGTCGCTGTTTAAATTCAAGCATAATTAACAGAAGGTAACAGCCCTGCACACCCCTTACCAGGCACTGGTACTGACTGCACTGTAGGTCTGGGAATCTCATCCAGAGAAACCACAAGATGCTATGAGCGCTCTGAATGGTCTGGCATTTACTTACAAGCACAGAGACTTCATTCTTAATGCAAGTCAAACACCAAGGTTGGTGGATTTGCCCTTTGTGACCAGCCGAGGCATCTAGAGTCACAGGAAAGCTTTCAAATTGGTCTTTAAAACCAGAGTTTCTTCTCCATTAACTTTTAAAACATAGGCAGATTGTGGGATAATTGCTGCATGCTGTAAATCGTGACTAACATGAGTAATTCACCTTGGCAGCAGACAGACAAGGCAGAGGGCTCAGTTTGGGGGTTTCTCTAGGAGGAAACCCATGAGATGCAGCACCATGCCACAGCCTGGCCCAGCTCAGCTCACCCTCCCTCCCTCCAGAGGGGATACAAACTCTCCGTAAGGATGAAAACCACAGAGCAGAGACCACTTAAGAGGTTTTTACTAAGACATCATTTCTATTTCTGTGGGCTTGGTACAGCAGGCCCATGTAACTCCTTCCACCTGAGCCCACGTTTAAGTTCTACAGTAACTCACCATAGAAATGTCACTGCTGCTTTGAGAAAGCTGTGCTCACCATTTCCAAAAAGAAATCACCTAAAAACACAGAGTCCATCGTTCCATTCTTACAGTCACAGGAAATGCTGCCCATTATTAGACTCCTAACACAGACTGACTATTTTAAGGCATTTGTAACTTGACTGAAGCAAACTTCTCTACCTGACTGCAAAAAATATTCTGGGTAGTCCATGCAAGAGAAAGAGCTTATATAAGGAAGGATCAATGCCACTTTGAAAGTGTTAGAATGAAGTATTGATATTTTAAGTCTACATTAACACTAATGGCAAAACTATAAATCATGGACAGGCTTAATAAAAAGAATCCTGTCTTGTGACTGCTCAGAAGAGGTCTTAGATTGATTTTCAGCATCAGACAGGTAATTCTGAGATCAATAGGACACAAAATCCACCTATTTGCTTGTTAGTAGTAGAATTAGATTTTGTCACACAGAAAGACTCACTGCTTACAGAGCCTGCTTCATGTGAAAAGAACGTGCATCTTCTAACTAAGAAATAGGATTTAACACAATTTAATATAGATTTAAGTTTAAATTAAAGCCCCCTTGAACTTGCTTAGACTACAACTCTACCCAACGAATAGTCAGTAAAAAAGATATAAACAAGATGGCAAGGGTTTTAAAATGAATGCAAAACCATAGCGTAGCTCTCAAATACAGCCTGCTAGGTGAGGCTGCTCTGATACTGGCTGCTAACTTCTACAAAAAAAAAAAAGCCATGCTTATTCATAAATCAACTAAACTGTGGAGTAATAGGCACAAAACCCAACCACTGTGATTTCTGGTCAGCAGTGGTCTTCTCCATCCTCAGGATCTTGAGACTTTGGCACAGATTACTACAGTGCACTTCAGCTGAGTAAAATGGAGACATCGGTTCTTGCAGGTATGTCCCACCTGCACAGCCCAGCCTGGCCCTGGGCACACACCCATCACACCCAACAGCCACACAGCACTGTGCAGTGGGCACTGTGTGGGCTGAAACTGGGACACAAGGAGCTTGCAAGGCAGTGCTGACTCAAGTGATGGCCAAAAATTGTGTGCATTGTGGTACATGGGCTAAACATGGTCCTGAGAGCAAATTAAAATACGTGCCTTGCTTTCCATTCTGATAAAAGAATTTGAGAACATGAAAACACAAAAAAAATCTATTTATTTATTCATTTATTTTTGTATATTTGCAATTCTGTTTTCAGTTGACATAAATAAACTGCCTGAAAAACTTTGAACAGAATGCACAGAGCTGCAGTCAGATACTCAACTCAAAAATTTGACCCTGGCTCTTTAGCAGACTGCTCTCAGCCCTCTCTTTCCAGACTAAGAAATCTCTCGCTTCACAATCATACCTTAATCACATCATCACTCTCTGGCAGTAAGTACACATTTTCATGGACGAAGCACGGGAAGAATAAAATCTCACCAAAAAATCTCTGACAATCACCATGAGAACTCACTAAGAATTGTAGCTGCTGCCTTCAAGCCAGCCTGATGTGTTAGTTTCATAAAAACAGTCATATATCCACATGGTTTTACTGTTTGTTAACCTTTTTCTTTTTTTTTTCTTTTTTTAGGAGAGCATTACTTTCAGTGCAGCCCAAGACAAGTCCTCTTCACTCAGCACAAGATGGCACCTACCAATCACTCGTCAAATCCGTTCTCATTCCTCTCTCTGACAGAGCCTACAGAGATGAGACTTCTGCTTAACACTTGGTATTCAGAGCCTGCACCTTCTCAGTGAAGTTAGGACATGCTTTTGCATACAAACTGATTAGTAACTCTTGCTTACATACAGAGACAAAACGAAGTAAAATTTAAAATACAGAAACACACTAAGAAAGCATTGTAATAGCATTAAATTATCAACATTTCCATTGCTGCCTGTATCAGTATGACCTGGCTATGACTGAGATATGGAAAGTATTCATATCATTGCTGGGAGCAGACAAATTCTGAAAATGAAGAGCATTTTATGGTGCTAAAGCAGAACTACTTGGCAATAGGAGCTTCATAGCTAACTCCATACATTGGCACATGCTGTTCAGGTGAGCTCTGTCTAATGATTCCAGCCACTACTTTTTCTCTGAAAGGATAGGAAAATGGACAATTCCCAAAGTACAATAAATTCTTTGTCACGCAGACACCGGTCTTATTTTTTCCTGCATGCCACACACACACATGAATCCCTCATGCCCTCATTTTTGCCAGATTTATGCAACCCATCTGTTCTGCTAAACTGTTTCTAGCTTTTAAAGCCTAAGTAATTGCTTTTTTTTTTTTTTCCTCCATGTGCTTTATGCATATTTATGATAATTTTCCCATTTCTAGCCAAATACCCTCTTTTCTACAGAACCAATCATTACTAATCAGAACAGCCAAATTGCATAAAGTAGCAGAAGACCTCCAGTGGGTGGAGCATCTCTCCTTTCAAGCAAGCTGCTGTGCAAAAGGCAAAAGGATAAATCAAAATCCCGGGCGTCTGAGAATTGGATGTTCCTTATGGAATAGGTAGAACTGTGCATGAGCAGAGCTGGTGAAGAATTCAGGCCACAGTGAACACTTGTGCTAATTACTCTCATTCCCAATGCAGAGGAAGAACTGGAGAAGATGGAAAGGATAAAGCAGTAGGCCATACTAAAAGCGAGACACGGTGGTGTTTCCAAGGTATGTACAGATGAAAATATCTGCAGGAACCTAAAGAGCCCCACTGAAGTACTGAGGAAGAAGAGAGATTTTCCCCTTTGAAATCCAGCCTCCAGTTCTCAATATGCAGTGATGCCCCTCGGATGTGAGGTGGGTGATGAATTCCACCCCTCTCTAGCAGTGCCAGAGTACAGCTTTCAAAATGCCGGTGAAAAGAATCTGTTTTTGTTTCCTCCCTTGGTAACATAAACCAACCTCTAGAAGGAGATGAATTTTATATCATTGACCTTTCATGGAAAGACGTAGATTATAGTATATAGTTCAAACATGTTTCAAGATAATTGTGAATGGCAAACTGATAGCACGCATAAGAAATCTATAAATTATGGCTCTGAGGTAGTCATCAAGGAACCCATGATAAGACTTCTTCCAGGAGAAACCGTGGCTACATTGCCACCAAATAACACAACGGCTGAAGCCTTCTCTTACAGCAATAAATATTTTAGCAAGCATCTATCTTTTCCTCGGTCTTCAAGATATTCCCATCCTGCATAAAAAAGCCCTGTTAAATCCATGAGAAAGCCACAGAGAGCATTTTGGGAGAGTCAAGGAATCTATTAACCGTATCCAAAGTTTACTGACATTTCCAACTGCACAAGTATTTCAGCAAATATCAAGACACAACTTTGGGGATTCTGCTGCAGCACCGTGGCAATAAAGAGAGGCATTCTGTGTCAGATTCTCACCCTCAAAGGAAGAAGCTATTTAATAAATGTTCAGACAAGCTCCCAGAAGTTTCCCAGCATTTTGATGTTTCAATAATTGCCTCCCATTAGCACCATTCCTGAACGATCAGCATCTAGACAAGGTACTGCCTGGAGGCAGGCTGCTCTCAGAATAAGCAATCCGAACCCGGTTGGAGAACATACATCATGAAACACCAGCTGAACCCTAGGCTTTCCTAGAGACTTGGATTATTACAGTGGGAAAGCATTTGTGCTGCTCTGACTGCTACGCTAGATGCAGAAGGAAGATACAGCTAATTAAAGTAGCAATTACTGCAAATGACTTGCAAGTCTATGTAAAGTGCTTGCCCTACTGCTCGCTGCCCTTCCACTGGGCAGCCAAAGAAGGCCCCTTACCCACTGCTGTCCTTACCCACTGCCCTTGATGGATATCATGTTCCACAGCAGCTCAGTCCGTCACACAGATGTGGGGAAAAAAAGCTGGTGACTGTGTATGAAGATAATAATGGCATGGCTAAACCAATAAATTGGATTATAAAATGTTTTAAATGCACTGCCCATGAATGTATGCATAGCAGTTGCTGAAAGTATGCTCCTATTCCTTTGCATGCTGAGCTTTTTTAAAAATCCTTGACTACAGAAGAAGTGATAAACACGTTCTGAAATGCCGGTTTGTGAAATGTTACAGGACATCATTTACAGCAAACAGAAAAGAGGTGAAAACTACATGAAATGGAGTATTATGGGAAACACTCTCCTAGATTTTAAACATTACAACTCAAATTGGAACCGTCTTCAGAAAGCATCATCCGGTACGTGAGTTACAGGAAAAGTGCTTAGAGCTGTCATTAAATTAAAAGACTGTTCTCTACAGTCACTATCACTTATAGCTGCACAGCCCTGACACAAACTGGGAAAGAAAAACTGCTCAGGTTTCTGCTCGAGCAGAGAAAACTCCGTTATCATCACAAAGAGAAGCCTGGCACTCATTTTGTTGGTTCTTAATTTTTTTCTCCCTCAGCTTCTTGGTGCTGACCCAGTTGCATGTTTGTAACAACCTGGGAAAAGCCAAGCACTGCACTTCAACTTTCAAGATGTTCTAGAACATCTCCAAGAGGAAGCTACAGGAATACCACGCTGTCCAGCCTCGCTCCCTGTACAGGAGCGCAAGAGGTTGTGAATGTTTCCTCCTAAAATCTCTGCTGTGGTGAACTGCTCCAGCTTTGGAGAAGTCTCTTAATGCAAAGTGGCCACTTTTTATTCTTTCATTATGCATTTTCAATCATTTCAGTTGTCTTTTTATAAGCTTTTTTTTTGTTTTTTCTTAGCTTCTGTGCTAAAGCAAGAACATTATCCCTCCTTCATTTTGTTGCTACCTGCACTGCAATTGGATTGACTAAGAATTATCAGGGGAAAAAAAAAAAAAAAAAGAAGAAAAAAACCCAGCATGAACACCATAACTAAAATATTATCAGAAGAAAGAAGGTCAAAGGAAAGTCATGGATCAGAAATTCAAAATATCTTGAAATTAAATTAAGGAAAGGAATTATTCAGACTACCACATGGTGTGGAATTAATGACGATCACATTAAGTCTTAATCAAGCTATTAGGAAAATTTGCTCATTGAAGAGAAAGAGAAGTGGAGAGAATAACAAAAGAAGTATCATTTGTTAATGGGGAGAGGTGCATCAGTGCTAACATTCTGGTACAGATGGCTCCAGGACAAAAAGAACCCAAGCTGATTAAGAACTCCCCAGGTGGGGAATCAAAACTTTCTGACCCATCACCAAATGGTCTGGAGGTGGACATTGACCTGCCAAAAGTGTACATCAGCAGATTGTGCTTATTATCAGTTTGGATAAAAGAGAGATGCTCTCAGAGTCATCAGTGGGATGTCTTCAGTGACACCCCACAACTTAATTGCTGCACAGTTCAACATGCAATAACTTAACTCCTCCACTGCAGATGAAAGACTTCAAAGAGGCATTGGACCTACAGAATTAATGTAATTTTCTTCCAAAAAGCATCTCATGATAGGTTAATAATTCTTTTTTTTTTTTCTCCCCCCAACTGGGGCCATCTCAACAAATCAGTAATCCACAAAACATAAATAACTGTACTGATACCAATTCATGGCAAGTACCCCATCTCCAATTCAATAAGTAAAAATGAATACACTCAGTACTTCCATCAGAAGCTGATGAAAATGGTGTTCATAAACTCGAGTTAGAAAGGTAAAACTGCTCAGCACTTCTCCCTACTGAGGAGTGCCTCATCTAGAGGCAGCGTGGCCTGGGTATCTGACAGCTGAGATCACCAGGGATTCTCAGTGATCACAAGAGTCATCAGAACTCGTGGGCAGGGATTTAATGGAGCACTCTGGCTTTCCTTCCTAAACAAAGAAAAAGATCAATGTCCTCTGGGAGTCCTCTGGCTCTGAAAAAAAAGAAAAGCTTCATTCTTTTCCTTTGATTTTTAGCTTGTCTTGGTACTTAGAGCACCACAGACCTTTGCACAACTGCCATTAAGCCTCAGCAAGAGGACATTGTTCTGGCTGGGCTGTGCCAGAGGTTGCTCAGTGAACTAACCAATGCTTCTGCTTCTCCTGAGCTTCTGTCTGCTACACAAAACCTAGGCAGCATGTTGACAATACGGTTCAGTGATCCTCGTGATAGCCTTCCGTTAAGTACCGGGAATACCAAGAGAACATGGAAAAAGCCATGTTCCTTTTCAAAATCTCCTCTGAGTGATGCAAAGTGGCTGTCCGGGATGCTACAAAGATTGTCTGAGTTTATCCAGACCTTCAAGCCCAGCATAGCTGGGACCAGACTGCCTTGGGACAACATTGCTCTACACATGTGCAGAACATGAAGCCTTCTCTACACTTCAGCAATGAAAATCAATACAGTAGCAATTTCCACCTTATGTCTATCACATTTCACTTAAAAAAAAAAATCCTCTAATTAGCTTCATCTGGCAGTACATGGGTCATTAAATCCCATCCTGTCTTGTAAAGAATCCTGTACCATTAAATCCCATTTACAAGCTCACTGTACTCCATCTTACAGCCACTACAGGTTTCACCTTCTCCCCAGTGCTCTTAATGAGAAGCTGTTCCAGGACTTTGCTCCCATGGATCATCAACAACATTTAATTGTTCATGGCTGGATCTTGGTCAGAGAAAAGCTTTTGAGGATTCAGATGCCATTTTCCACCTTTCAAGGCTTTTAAGTATACAAGTTATTCTAATAGCATCTCCGATCAAAGTGGATTAATTTCACAGAGATAGTCCATAAAAATTTGAGGTCTAAAACACACCTCAAATCTTCATGATGTTCCCTTAGTTACCAGCTAGGACAATTTTCAAGTTTTACCACTGGAAACATTACAAAGCTCATAAAAGAATTCCAAGTATGGCCTAACACAAAACTGCCATTAGGACATGAACAAGGTCTTGTTTCAGGTCAATCAAGGCAATAATAAAGCACCCTTTGGTCTGTAATTATTATTACTTTGTTGTTGTTTTTACAAGGAAAACTGGTATTAATACATTATTATTAACATTAACTGAAACCAATGTTCTTATAACAGGGTACTAAGCTTTTGCTGTGAAGTATGCCATTTCCCCCATAGCTTTCACTGGACTCGAAGACCAAGATGGCAAATCTTTCTGAAAACAGAAATGCAAATGCTTCCAAATTACTGCAGTTTCTATCTAGTTTCTATCCAAAGTCGATCTTGAATTAAAGGGAAATATTACTTCAACAGTGAAAAATCCATTTGTGATTTCTTGGTGCCTCCTCTGCTTGGGGGCACCCACAGCTGAACCAGAGGTTCTTGTCAATGCCCACTTGGGTTTCTGGCACCCGCAGGCACGTGGTCAGCTGGTGAGTGGGACCCAGGAGCCGTGGGCAGTCCTGGCCAGCTTGGAGCCAAAAAGCTGCAGCAAAAGCCTTAAAAACCCAAACCAGCCACGTGGAGGAGGCTCAGAGCCCAGAGAGCAAATAAAACCAGAATGCAGAGTTACTAACAACTTTTTAAATTTCACAATGGAAAGCAATTTCATGGGTTTTTGGATCTGACTCAGGGTTTTTTAATACCCGGAGCCAACTATACTGTAGCCGTGGAAGAATCAATATTTAAAAAGCCCTGGTCCTCCAAATTCCTCTGAGCATCAGTAGATGCTGACTTTGCCCTGTAATTTATCCAAACTAACAGGCTGGTCTCTGGTAATTACACATTTGCTGTGTTAACAGCTGTGCAAAGGTAAAGTTGAAAGGCAGCACAGCTGTTTTACCTGCACCCATTGTCAAGGCATCTGGGCTGCACTGCATATACATAGGTTTTGCAGGCAGTTCCTTGCACACTGCTCTGTGAACACCTTCAGCACCACATACAAATGTTTCTCAAAGTACAGCCACCAGGACAGGGATCTCACTGGTCTCCTGAGTAATCTTATGAGGTTTCTTCATTTAATGTAGCACCCTTTATACCCCATTTGCTACAAACAGCTCAGCAAGTTACAGATTTATATATAATTAGCATTTGAAGTCATGCAACCATATTCGGGATGAAGTGACAGTTCATTCCTCATGTCTGTTGCATAAGAGATGTGATTCTTTCTGCACCGGGAAACATTAATTAACATTAATGGGCTTTGCAGTATGGCCATAAAATCAGGAGCTGAGACCTGGGAGAGAAGAGCTGGGCAGTACCAACATCCAAGCATTCAGATATGAGCACTGGAAGCTAACGAACAGGAGATGGACACCCAAGCTCAGGCTGGGTGGGGTCTGAGCACCTGATGGAGCTGTGGATGCCCATGTTCACTGCAGGAGAGTTGGACCAGAGGGCCTTTAAAAAGGGCCCTTCCAACTGAAACCATTCTGAGGCTCTATGACATTTCCTGGGACATTTTGCAGGGAGTGTTCCTCAGGATCAAAGCTCGGCACCCCTAGCCTAAGCAGCCCAGGCTCCCCCATGGTTATCCCCACCCTGCTTGTAATCATCCAAATCCACCAGCACCCTATCCCTTTGGTTCTGAGACAAATCTGAGCCATACCAAGCCACCATACCCTCAGCATCACAGCAAAGTGCCCTCAGATTGCTCCACTTCCCTCCCTGCCCCAGGCTGAATGTTTATGGAGACCAAACAGTGAGTGTGAGCACCGTGAGGGGCTGAGTGGTGCACTTCAGCAATGGTGGGCAGCGGGCTGCCTCCACTGGAACAGATTTTGATGAGCACAGCATGCAGCTCTTGTTTGTCACTGGCAAAACTGCACAGATAATGACAGTATCACTGCTGAGAAACAGCCAATTCTCACCTACAGAACATTATCAAATACTGCTATTGTGCTGTGTTGTATTCTACATGAAAATAAATGGGAGGCATTACTTTTGGAGCAACCTACGGGCACACGTGTGTATGTATATACAATAAAATATACAACATATAATTTAAGTTATACATTATCTAACATAAAAAGAATATTAATACACTTTAAGTAGCCATTCAACACAATTTTATGTTGCTGCTTAGCCCTTTAATTTACTAGGAAAGCCAATTTGTTATTCCTCCAGCACTAGGGGATAGCCAAGATACTACAGTAACAGCTCTTGCCTGAGGTTTTTGCAAGTTTCTTCCACTAAAGATTGCCTTTGCTGTAGAGGTGAGGTTTATCTGCCCCCTCTGCCTCTCTTCTTTGGGTAGGAAGAGAAAAAAGCAGACAGGATGCATCCAGCAGCACTTTTCAACCCCAGATACCTCCATACTTCCCCCCCCTTAACACCATTCACCATTTTTGTGATATTCCACCAGAACAGCTTCCACCCCCTTCCCATCC
>VXAB01009955.1:230137-266577 GCA_013399175.1 Odontophorus gujanensis
TAACATTAAGATTGCCATCTTGCACTGCTCGTTTCCACTCTCTTTTATGTCTACTCATTTTAATCACCCTCTCTCACCAAGATGTATTACCCCCCCCACATTTCTCAGATGGTTCTGCTCTCCCCATGCAGTTGCAGGACATGGGAAGCATGATGGGACACAGCTCAGAACTCCAGCAGCAAACACAGCCATCAAAATGAAAACGCAAAGGCATGAGGTTTGATTCATCTGCAGCAAGGATTATTTTAATGACGCAGAAACAAACTAAATATATTCTTAATTTCATATTTTAATTTGTCAAGAGGATCTCAGTGGCTTTTAAATGAGATTTAAAGTGCATTTTATTCCGCTAGGACTAAATGCAGCGACTGGCTAAAATTAGATTAGTGGCTCCAGTGCCTAATTAGCCATCGGTTGGGAGGCTGCAGTTTAGAACACTCTGGATCACATCGCATCAACCCCAAAACTGATATATTATTTATGCAAAAGGGGGCAGGATTTGGGAGTGAGACAGGATTACAGGGGATGCTTCCCGAGTTTATCACTGGAAACTGAGGTGAGCAGCCCAGCAAAGGGCTGAGCCCATGGAGAAGCACAGTTGTGAGCAGGCAGCAAGACTCTGGCCTTGCTCCACTCCAGCTGAGGCTGCTGCATACCCTCATCCCTTCGGGGGGGATGGGGGGGAAAAAAAACAAAATAGCACAGTCAGGTTTGGGGGTCCCTCACAGCCCCCAGCCCCAACCCTGCCATGGGCTGGGTGCCCCCAAAACTCAGGCTGCCTAGGAACCTATCCATGCCCTCCAGCACCTCCAGGAATGAGGCACCCACACATCCAGGCAGTGACAGGGTCTCACCACCTCTGAGCAAAGAATTTCCCCCTCATATCTGACCTAACTCTAAACAAGAGCAGAAATTCATTCTCCAGCAGCTGAAGAAGCCCCTAGCACACCTGGGACCTGAAGTACTGCTCACGAGCTGGAGATTGCCAGATGCCATGCCCCACTAAGAGAAGATAAGAGGCCAGGAAAGCACTGCTAGATGGATAAGCACAACTCTCTGCTGTTTCCAGGTGGTCAGGTTCAAACACTTCCAATCACATTTCTTCAATTGCTTTTTCTTCATATATTTCTTCTACAAGAAAATATAATGCTCGCAAAATCCTAATACCTTCAGTGTTTCTACATTTCAGTGAGGTGAAATGGTCAGAGCACAAAGCCAGACTCCATAAGCAGAGTGGGGAGGATATCAGGAATAAGATGCTAGCAGGCTTTTGTGATGTGGTTGAAACCAGCTCAGTGAAGAATAAACCCTGATGAACCTCAGGAAGACAAATGGCAGCAGGTATGCAACGACTTCATAGCAAGTGGCAACTTAGGAAGAACAGAAAAGAGTTAGAGATGTATTATTGCCTTGCATCATTAACCAGTGGGTAATAGTGGCTTATGCATGGTCCAAGGACAAGCCTGGACAACCCTCCCTATCCTATCCCTGGTGTCAGCACACAAGGACTTGAAGGAGCACATGGGATAGATTCTTAGGGTGGGGGAGGTAACCAAGAAATTATTCCTGACAAAAAATGCAAAAGAAAATTTAAGGTCCTGCTCTTAAGTCATACTCAGGGTCCAAATCTTTTCTTCCCCAGTGTCCAACTGTGTATGATTTCCCCAAAAGCGTTGAGGAAAGACAACAGCATCAACCGTAACCTTCCTCTGAGGCCACCTTACAGTCACAGCTCCAAACTCCTCAAACACTGTCACCCCGAGGACACAGCCATACACTCTCCAGTCCCAGCAACAGCCACCCAACTAGAGGAGCCGACATGAAGAAGTGGGATGCCTCAAAGCACGGCACCCAACAGGAGCAATGAATTCCCTTCTGAAGCCTGCTTGACACGACCCTATCCCAATCAAACAGCACCAGCCTCCAGAGGAAAGGAATGAAAGCCTTCAGCCCACGTCTTCTGTCATTTCTGGTAGCTCATTAGCAGTACACCCAGCATCCCTACCCCCAGCATGGTAGTTCAGCATCTACAACACATTCCCAATTAACGCTCGCCTAAGAACAGTTTCCTGCCTCTGGAAAAAAACAGTTGTCAGGAATGCTCAGGAATATGAAAAATTGACAACAGTTGCTGGATGCTAAGTACTGTTCATGCTCGATTGCTGTAATAGCACATCATAGACTTTGAAAGACAGTTAGGCATTTGTTGCCATCATTAATATGGAATTTGTTTATCATCCAACCTCTGAGCTCCCTTTTTTATTTTCCCTTATGTTCTCTCACTGTACAGCTATTCATTTCTCATTTACATCTTCTTTAAACAGTACAATGATTTCCAAAATTAAATTCATTCAAACTTTTTACTGTCCTCATTTCCACGTATCTTTTATTGCTTTTATTACCATGACTGGACTGGCTTAGACTTATTTTTCATCACAAAGCATTTTACAGGATCTCAGGAGCACTCTTGTTTTTTCATTTTCTTCCTGATTAATAGATACATAATTACCACACCATAGTGTGCCAAGCTCTGTTTCTTGTTGTTGTTGCTGATTTTTATTTTGCTTTTAATTAGCCAATAATAAAGAATCTATGTTTTTTTGGCAAAAGATACCTAATGTTTTGTCTCCTGATGGCTGGGTGAACTTGGCAAGAAAAGTATAAGACCATCTGTCTTGTGGTTCCTTATCCTCTCCAGTTTATCAAACAACATTTGAGCTTAACACCCAGTTCTAAATAATTTTTTCCTCATATATCATTTCACAAAGACAATGCAGTATTGAAGGGTTGTTGTTTTTTTTTTCTAATTGGTTAGGGAAGGCTAGAAAAATGAAAATACCATTATTTGAAGTAATTTAGTATTTTATATCTCAATATCCTATCAAGGATAGCAGTCACACAGTTAACATGTTTGCTTTCAGGTAAAAACATGAAACTAAAAATGGAAAAATAAGAACAAGCGGGAAGGGGGAAAATGAGGGAAGTACTGTCTCATAAGAACAAACACTTCAGGTCAAATCAAGTCCCATGAATGCAGAAGCATTTTGGATGCAGTTCAAAGGAACAGACCATCAAACCCAGGGAGAGATGTGCTGAAGCTTTCTAGAAAGCTAGAGTATCCAAGAAGTTCAAAACCCCCAATGCTTTTAAAAACTAAGCACCCATAAGGGGCTGAAAGCACACACAAAGGTAACATCCCACCTCAACCAAGGAAAATTTAGAACTAGATATCAAGACTATCCAAGCCACTAACTTCAGTTAAAGGACTGGACGTGTACTTTGGGAGCCCAAGAACTGAATTACTTGAAAATGAGTTGATCTCCCAAAAGCACTAGAGAAAACAGGATAAATGTTGCATTCTCCATGGTCTCATTTGCACAGGAGCATGAAATTAATTCAAACGAAGTTGGGCACCTTTTCAGCACCAGCACACATTTAAGTGACACTCCTAAGGTTGGATGTCCATCAGTTAACATGGATGGCACTGTACAGGGTTTAACACATTAATGGTTCTGTGCATCCCAGCCCAACCTTCTTCCACTTTTCCCAGGACAGCCTCTGAAGGCATACACTATTGGCTCTCTGTTCAACCACGGTGGTACTGTGAACATTCTGCTCCTTTGGTTTCATTGCAATAGGACAGAGCACAGCAGGGAATGCACAAAGCTGCTCTAACCTCATGCAGTGAGGCAGGCATCCACCCTGACTGTGCCAAGAGAAAAAATAAATGAACACAAGGTGAGGAACCCTCTCTACAGTTACAGTGAAATGCATTTACATCACTGTAACCTTAACAGCCTACAGACATATAAACTTGGTCCTTTCTAAGTAAAAATGATTTTTTTTTTCAGACCAACAAGATCAGTTGCAAAATGTTCCTGGAATTCTGCTTGCAAATTCCCTTTGTCAAGCTACTAATCTGCTTTTCATCTAAGCAGCAAATTCATTTCACATGAGCTTAGAAAAGGTAGAAACTAAGCAGTCCAAGTACCATAGCTGGAGAAGGTGGACAAGCTTGCAGATACACAAATACTCAGCTACAAGTGGCAGCCCTGCCACACAAAGGTTGGGATCAATTCTTACAGGTGTCACTTCAAGTTACTCAAACAGAATTTAAAGGCAATGGACAACAATGGTCAATAATGTTTTCCTCCATTATCTTGTCTATATGTCAACAGAACTACTCTCTGATTCAGGCCACAGAACATATCAAGGCTGGTAAATATTTTTCTAGACCATCTACTGACACAAACTCAATCCATGTGAGGTGTGAGCGCGTGGTCACAAATGTGCACATGCAGCCAGAGCACAGAAATTGAGGGGTTTTGCAAAGCTCATGCTTCTGTGGTAGCTGTAAAAAAGAAAAAAAAAAAGAAAGGCAATTCTACATACTGCTCATCAGCACAAAGTCAAAATCTTCCCAAAGGATTCAAAGTGGCTGCAAAGTTACATGGGGCCACAGCTTTCCTCCACACAGCTGAGGTCCTCCACATCACACTGTGCAGACCCTGAAGTTTGGTTTATTCTGTTGTTAAACCATGGCCCCAAAACAATTCTCAGCCCCATGTCAACCATGACTGTGCTTATAGCATTTGTTTATGATGAACAAATGTGCCAAAAATCTTTTCCATTCTGGTCTGGTCACCAAAAAATTTATTCTCCTGCAGACCCAGCTCTTGTCACCTTCAGCATCTACTGAAGGACAACTCTCTCTTATGCAGGTATCCAACACTACTGAAACTCTTGGATTACAAATGGGATCACTGCAGGCTTAGCCCAGATTCTAGCCACTAAATTAATGACTGCAAAGCTCCCCACTCAGAAAGCTTTTAAGCCATGCAGAACCCAAGTGCCTTTAAATATACCTGATAATTCCCCTTGGAAAGCTAAAGAGCCATTTCCTAATGCTTTTCTACCATTACAGCAATTTTCTTCCACAGCATTTTTCATAAACAAACTGCAACAGCACTGTAAGCAATTAGTTGAAACAAAAAAATCAAAACAACTTCGCAAAACACAGCTTTGCTCTTTCCCAGCATCACAGTGCAAAAAGGTTGACTGCCAGCTGGGGTGAAATCAGCAGGTGATAAATGATGCTGTGCTGTACTGTGAACAGTTGGTTTATGCTTCAAATCAATCTGCATGTCTAGGAGGGACACTGCACATGCTGGAACTCAGAATTGCAGCAGCTATAACATCAGAAAAAACCACCTCAGGTTAATGGATATTAACGCATTCCTAAGCTCCCTTTGTTCAGTCTGCGCCCATACTCACATCGTGTTGGATTCCCAGAGCACAAAAATCGACTGCATTGCACCCTGTATTCCCACTTGAAGGCATTCAAGTTGCACTAGATGGCAGCTTGGCCAAGAAACCTCATTGGTTACTACAGTGTAAACCCCATTCTTAGTAGCCATCAACTTTAGAATTGAAAGAAAAAAAAACATAAAATGAAGCCATTATTATAAATCTCAAAGTTGTTGACCAAAAGTGGAAGGAATCCTGCTCCTAGCTCTGTTCACTAGCATTGTTTTCTAATGCACTTGTAGAGCATCTCCCAGCACCTGCTCCTCCAGCCAGCCCAGCTGAACAGAACAATACATCCCATGAGAGCAGAGGATCAACTCGTCTTTCCTACACACTTGAGGACCCATTGGCTCAGGAAGAGCACAGATGTCATTTATGCCTTTGAGTTAGACCACCTTCAGTGGGAGCTGCATGCAGATCACCACTGCAAGGCATTCTAGAAAGCAAATGGATGGGACCTCTACGGCTCCAATTAGGTGAGAGGTCCTACAAGTTCCACTGACATCCTCCCCTTGAGCTCCCTTTACAGCCTGTGGGCTGAGCCCTCTGAAGAGTGGCTGCCCCAGAAGAGTTGTTTTGGCAGGTTTCACAGAATCATAGAACAGCCTGGGTTGAAAAGGACAAAGGTCATCTCTTTTCAATCTCATGTCGTGGGCAGGGTCACTAACCACTACACCAGGCTGCCCAGAGCTACATTCAGCATCTCCCATTGCCTCATACTTACAGACTTGCTTTTAAGCCACAAAAGGAGCCTTAGGGCAGGCATTAGACAAGCCTAAGTCAGGTATTAGCTGTTGGCAGTCGAAGGTTGATAAGGGAATCCCAGACAGATCACTTTGACAACAGCTGTAAGAAAGGCTGTGCCTGAAATCACAGTCCTTCACATGACAGACAGTGCCCACTGCAGAGAGAACAGCAGCTTTGCTGGTTTGCCCACCCAGCAGAGACAGCAAAATATTCTACACCCGTGCAAGATGGAGCCACATCCTCAGCTGTTCCACATTTACAGCAAGGGAAACAACTTTCATAGCCCTACCTCCAGCAGGCAGGAACCAAGTTTGCAAGGATGTTAAGCTGAGCTTCTAACGACAGCTTTGTACACAGCACAGCTTAAACAGCCTTCGGATGTTTTTGTCTCTCAGCCTCTTCCCCAGATCCTTCACATCAGGGCTAAAAATATGTTGCATGTTTGAATACTGCTGTGCTGCTCAGCTGCAGCAGAAGCCCAAGCTCACGTTAGCAGCATACACCTTAGCAGTGTAATACACCATTTCTTTGTTTGCATTAACTTTCCTTAGAGCTACCATACACAGTAAATGAAGATGCAGTGTTGGAGCAGAGGACCTATGAAGAAAAAGCACAGAAGCACATTAGCAAACGCACAGAGCTGACCCCGGGTAGATGTGTGAGGATGAAGAAGCCACCAGTACAGATATTGCATTCCTCTGGGCAAAGGACCCCTACACAGACACCCCATGGCTAGCAACAGTGTGAGATAAAGCAAGGGGTAAAGGCAACACTCACAGAGCTATTTAAATGTGCTATCATGGAAACCTTTTCTGCACAGATGTATTTCCCCTTCCATAACAAGGATCTGATGATATCTATCGACTCTTGACTTATACTGTTAAGACTTCAATTACACTAACAACAAAGTTCTGGCTTCCCTCAAAATTGAGTGGGACAAATACACAAAGGCCATTGAGAAGGGCTTTAAAAAAAACCCAACACTGCTCCACTAAACTGCCTGAAGCACATAAAAGCAAAGGGCTTTTGTTGGTTTTTTTTGTTTTCAGTAATTGGTACATCCCCCATTTAGCAGCTGTAAAGACTAACACTATGAGGGACTGGATTACCAGAGCCTGGAGGGCTGATCTTTAATGATCAGGGCAACCCGGAGCCACCCTTTGCTTTCAATTTCCTAATAAAGAGTTACAAAAATGAAAGCATTTCACAGCGCTGCTGTAACTGCTGGAGAAATTGAGGATTTGGGAGCTCAGGAATTAATTTTTGAAGGTCAGAAGTGTCCTAATTGACTTGCATGATCTCAGTAGGAGAGGAAAACCCAGCAGCAGCTTGGGGACCACGCATGGCAGTTGCCAAGGGCATCCTCCTGTCTGCAGTGTTCTTCCCTTCCTCCTGTACCCTAATTCAAACTAAAGAGATTTGGTCTGGTAGCTGAAAAAGACTTCTGATACATGCAACGAAGAGAAAGTACAAGATCAAAGGCATATGGCAATATTTCTATAACTCTAAAATTCTGGGTTCTTCATTCACAAATTACATGTGAAGCATCCATGGAAGTTGGGAGCAGCAAAAGATGGTTGTCTGAAACAAACTGAACAACTGACTTGTCTAAAGGAATATATTCCAACAGTGGAAGTTGTTTGTAAGTTCATAAAAAAAAGAATATTTCCATACAGAAAATTAGAAATAAGTAAGCCTTCAAAGTCTGTATATACAGTTACCATAAGTAAATTAGAGGGACTGTACCCAAGTTTGCAAGTCTCATCTTAAAGACTCAGAATGATCTCAAAGAACATCTAGTTTCAGTAGGGCTTGAGCACCAGCAAAGCCACCATTGGTAACATCACACTGAGAAAGCTTCACTAAAGAAATATTGCTCTAAAAAGCATCAGTACATTGTCAAATAAATATATATATAAATACATACATGCTAATCCACATCCACTTCTACTCTGCAAAAACAGCCCCACCAGAAATATTCCATCCCTGAGCTACAACGTACAGGAATCAAGGAACACATGGAATCACACTACCATACCATTTACAATCCCATGTAAAATAAGTATTTGAACTAGAAACTGCTCTACAACCAGCTACACCACTGCACTGAACAGCCAGGTAACTTTCTACTTAGAATACCAAAAGCCTAATAAAATAACATCTTAAAACTTTATTGTGTAACTTAAGGAAGAACTCATGTAAAAAGCAGTAACAGAACAGAAATAAACATGTATGTCTTCAGGGTATCGTTTAAGTTCCAAGCAAAGAAAAGCCACATCCAAAGGTGCATTACCAGATCAATGATTACTTCTCTTACTGAATTTTCAGGTTAATTAGTAATTGAGCTTTAGGAACTAATAAAAAGAAAAAAGTAAGCTATTTTTAAAGGGCACTGTAGCCTGTTTTGCTACTTCTCTCTCACCCTGTAGAAGAAATCATTGCCCCAAACACCTTTGAAGATGAAAGAAATGTCATTACAGAACATACTTGTAGTTAACTTGAAGGGATTTAGAAGTGCAATCTCTTTAAGAGGGAAAAAGTTCCCAAGAACATTTTATGAGAGAAGGAGAGCCAGGCAGAAATAGAATGAAGCTTCCAAGTTGTTTTCTTTGTTTATAGATCTGTTAGTTTTATTTTTGCTTCAGTTGATAGGCAAGAATCTGATTTAATGCAACAGACCACTAAATAATTTGCTCTAAAGATAGTATAAAAGTGTATAAATAGAGATGCAATCTGCAAATTTGCTGTCTTCCATCCAGACAGGATTTGACGATCTGCTGGATTCTATCTGCTGATAAATAGCTATTCTATTCTTTAACTTGCTGTAAAGGTACTAGGGGAAAAAAAATTGCATTTTCATTTTAATATCTTCTTAAGAGATGAATATGCATGCAGGTACTTCAGGGTGAAGATGTTACCTCTATCCCTGCAGGCTAAACTTTAATTTTTTACCAACAATTTTTTAAATAGGATAGAAGTGATCCATTACATGCCAAACTTGTCCCTGCAGCACACCTGGTGCCAAACCCAACTGCACTCTAATGGGGAAGAAAGAGCAGCTGAGTGCCATGAGGAGGGCATGACATGAATTAACACGTTCCACAAGCACATGAATCTGAAACAGGTTGTGGGATGTGGCTCTGCAGTACACCCATCTCTGGGAAGGACCACTCAGAATGGAGACGAGGGCAACACACAACATCCCAACAAGTGCCATTAACACTGGTAGGAGCAAAGCACCACTCACACCATGAGTGGTTTTGGTGGCAGCTGTGTCCCCTCACTATGCTGACCTGACATAGGACACCCCACTGCTCCAGAGTGGCTGTTATCCTCCAGTTGCCAGAGGACTGCAAAACCTGAGCATGGCACATGGTCCAACAAGGCACTGCTGGGAGGTGCTGCTATGTGCCTACCATAAATCAAACTTGAAAAATGACAGAAATGAATTTAATCATAGGTGCTGTTCCTACATTTCTGCTGACAGCACAAAGCATGAGGATTCTGAAAAGCAACAGCTACGTTTTTCATCAGTTATGTACAGTTTCTCTAAAAATGAAAGTGTTGCAGAATACCTTTCAGAGCAAGCTTCACTCATTTGTGAAGTCAGAGAACCCATTAGGCTTACATGATAGCTCTCCTGTTCTGTGCTGGTAGTGACCTAACAACATCTAGTTGATCAGATAACAATCTACTGAACAGACTTTTTTCTTTGCAGAGCAGCTTTTCTTTTAGAAATGCATCTCTCATGAATGCTATTGATTATTAATTACCTGTGCAACCTATATAGATAGATATAAATCTGAGGAGGGGAAACTAGAAGATTAACTCCAAGTCCTCTTTCACATATAAATGAATTTGAAGGTGAGAACAAAGCTTGGATTTTAAAAGGTCAAGCCTGGATAGACTGTTGATTTTTGGACAGCCACCACAACTTTCTGTTCAGCCAGGCTACAGAGGAAGGCTGCTTTGGCACCTCCTGAAGAAGCTGAATAAAGTTCACTACCTTTTCTAAAGAGCAAAAGGATGCAGGAGTTTGCTGAAGCTTGCTGCTCTTTATACTTTATTATTGACTTCCTGACATAAAATGGTACGCTCTTAGCTAATGTCAATACTCATTTTCTTGCACTGAACTGTCCTCCCCCTTTTTTATTTTGCCAGATTACTGCTAACTTATTTTAGCCCCTCCTACCCCAAGTGCTTGCAGCAGTGCCCTGCTGTAGGTTCCCAGTACAACATTCAGATTTTTATCCACCAGAACAGGTCAATTTAGATAGAAAAGTAGCATAGATTTGCACGCAGCCAGATCCCCAGACTTGGGGAACAAGCAACAGCAGAGGAGGAATAGTGCACCAAGTCAGAATCCCACAACAGGTTTTACATCCTGAATGTTTCAGTAGTTTCAGTGCGAGCTACATAGAAATACTGTCCAGTCCTCACTCAAAAAAGTTCACTGAACAACCAAGCTGCAATGTTATTTGCCCTCTCCAGAGGATACAAATGGGAAACAGCTGCTCTTTCAAGATGTTTAAACCTTAAGACACCAATTTCAAGAGTTTTATGGAGCATTAATCACATAATTTCTGCTCTACTTAATAAGACTTGAACAATCAGCCCTCTCCTGATTCAGGTAGACCAGTCCAAGAAGTTACTGTCCTCCAAAAGCTCTTCTTGGGTTTGAAGAAACTGCCCTTTCCCAAGTGCATTTCATGCAATTCTTACCATTCCATTGTTCATACCTTGCAAGCCTCTCTCTCCAGAGAGTGTCTCCAGCAAACAGGACCAGCTTCTGCAAGCTCACATCAGCTCTGCCTGCTGATGGTTGAGTCTCAAATGAAAAAAGACCTCCCCAAAATCAAGGAGGAAGCAGACAGGACACACAGAGAGACCCCTCCACATGCCTGCCAACGGCTTAGTGCACCATTTTTCTTAATCCAGGAAGGACTTACAGTATACTAGAGGTTACATAAGTCACTGCAACACAAAACAGCAATGGGAATCCCATGCAATGGTTGCCCAGACAAGGAGGTGCACTGAATTGCTATACCCCATACACTAGCTGCATGCCTTACCTTTTATTTCACACCTGCACTACAGCCACTCAGGGCAGATGCTGCTTTTCTCACTGCAAGACAAACATTTGGATACTGTTTGATCATCTCTTCAAGGAAAGGAAAAGGAAAATACACTTGAAGCCTTCAGTCACACCCCTCAGCCTGCAGCAGGAGCAATGGGATCATACCAAAGCCATGACAGTATCAAGCAAATGTTTATAGGCATGGTCCAGACTCAAGTCTCCTCTACACGCCAATCTAACACCACAGGCCTGAGGTGGGCAATGCTACCCCACAGAGTCAGCCTGGGAGCAGTTTCACATCTCTAGGCCTGGAAAACTGCCCTCCAAGCCCAATGGAGATGATTTGGATGGAGAGATCAACTGCAATTCTTGAAGCAATTTCCAAGCATGGAGACTCAGGGTTTTCCCAGAGGCAGTCATCCCCAGTCACCTTCAACTTTCCTTCGTTGTCCCCCATTCCCCAAGTATACCAGAACACTAAGTGTTCCAACAGAACTTCCACCAAGATTTCTTTCAATTATTCATTCAAATTATTGGGGAACACAGGCAATATCAGACAGGATCAAACAGGTATCTGTATGAGAACCCATCACAGCTTCCCAGTGTGGTTACTCTGTTGGTGGCAGCAGTCTGTCAACAGAAGCCCCAAGGCTACTCTACAACTGTTTAACCCTTCTCCCAATACCTGGTAAACCAGTCACAAGATCTAAATGTTCACCCTTAAACTCTCAAGGTAATAAAAACCAAACAAAATTTCTCTTACACAAAAAGGGACAGTAAAGCTGCTTCCTTCGTACCTCCTTCTGTTCCATCTTCTCTCTCCAGTCTGACCCCACAGCTACTTCTGGAAACTGTTTTCCTTCCTGAGCCTGCATTGCCCCTACCCAGAGCTAAAGACTTTCAGAGAAGCAGGACAGCTTCCCAATGTGGTCTGTTGTAACAGAGCAGGGAAATAGATTTCATGCAACTGAGATACTTGAATGACTTGCTCTTCCTGGTAATTAAGGCATTAGCCAGCAGTAATCTTCCTAATGGACTGCTGCTTCTAAACAGCATATGGATCAAGCAGTTAACTACACTTAATAATACAGCCTTCAAGAAATAGGAAAGGAGAAAAACTGAAAGCCAGGGAACCTGGTTCCAATACTCGTTGAGATAAAGGAAGACCAGTTTGAGTGCTATGTAAAGTCCCACCAGAAATCAACAGACAATTCGGAGTCATGTGCATTTATTTATACAGACATACTCATGCAAGCACACCAGAGCCATCAGAACCTGGTTTGAAAGCAGATTATCAAATCCTGCAGTATTTATGGTTGCCTGAACAAAGCACTGGATACTACGGCCTTCTCACAACATCAGTCAACAGCACTTGAGCAAAAGTGTAAACGTGAACTTCACAGCAGGTGCAAAACGGTAACCTAAGGTTGGGAACAGTTGGAAAAAACAATCAAAACTGGAAAGAGCACAAAAACACTCCACCCAGCTGACAGCACACAGTCACACCAGCCATCACACAGGCAACAGCCACCCAGCAGATGGGGCTGTGGTGAGCTGGAGGCTCTTAGGTCAGAGCAGCACATATTTACAGTGAGAAAAAAAGAGGAATTTTCAGTTTTCGGAACACAGATCAAATTCGTGGAACTCATTCATTAATCGTGTTTTCTTTTGTCGTTAATTATTATCTGATTTAATTCCTTAATATTGCAGTATTATTAACATATTAAAAAAGGTGTAATTTTGAAGGCTTCTTCCCATCAGGCAAGAATGTAATTATCCCTTATCTTTCAACACAGCCAAACACAGTAAATACAATTACAAAAGTGTATGTTCACTGAAGTGCAAAAAAAAAGCCATAAAATTAATTTTGTATTTATCCTCTCCCTTTTAGCAGTTATTAAAATGCACCAGCGATTCCTCAACTACTCCTTTTTATGGCAAATTTTGGACTGAATTAATTTTCACTTTCATTTCCTGCTTGTTTACCAAGTTTCTCAGATTCTCATTACTACGCAGGAATCTAGCTGTAACAGGCTGCTTTCCCTTTTCCTTGATAATAAAAGCAGTGGGAATCAGTTAAAAAGTTTCTTTTTGCTGCCAAATAAAGTGGGCAAAGCTATAACTTTCCTTTATTTGTTTCAGATAAGGCTCATTCCACCCCCCTCCAATCTCCCCATGTCCATGGTCAGCAGTTGCCCTCTTGCACCTTTCTGTTGTCTTTTTTAAGGTTGAAAGCTCTCCTGGAGTTTGCTCATCATCTTCCAACCAAGACAGCATTCTCAAAAAGCAGTTTGAGAAGCAGAAACCAAGAGGAGCAGAAACACAAGCAGTTTGGATAATGCTGCACTGAAGGAGATTTTTGCTATCTGCTTAATCTGCCACCTAACAGAGTCAGCACTTCCACAAGGAAGCAGTCTTCACTGCATCTCCCCTCCTCTGGTTTGCTGATGGTCCTATTACATGCAAAGTAATAGAACTGCTGTCAGACCACCTTGAGCTCTTCCACCTAAAATCACTTCAGATTGAAGAGGTGTGATCAGAAGGCAGAAAACACTACAAGACCAGCAGCCACACACAAACACTGCACGAATCATCTCACCGACTTCTCCAAACTTCTTTTGGTATCTATTTATCCCAAGCTTTTCTGCTTATATCATACTTCAGCTATTTCATGGCAAAAGTGCTGCTGAAAGGGACATAGACACCAAAAAAAAAAAACAATCAGAAAGCCCTATATTCATTGGCTTGCATTTTCTGGAGATGTTCCTCTTCACCGCTCAGCTCAAACACCCCAAGCCCTGCTGGGAGCCAGACAGGGCAGCATTCTCTCAGCTGAACTGAGAGAAGATCCATATACCCCAAGTTCACTCTGCTGCAGTTGTTCCCAAATTTTTTCAGCACCACTGCATAGATGGCATCACTAATGCAGAGAAGCCTCATCCAGAAGGATGGCATCAATCCTGCCAGCCACACTGAGCAGGCGTTCATAACACTTCACTGCATCATCTGGTGGTAAAAGAGATTCAGTATTACCCCCCAACTCCTTATCCTATAGGAAGCACCAATGGAGGGAGGGAGAAGTAAAACTTCTGGCACTAAAGTAAACATCAGCCCAAGGAGCGCAGTAGGAGCCGGAGTCCTTGACCCTGTCAGAGCATCAAGATCTGTGTCCAACTCAGCTAAACGCAGACCCAGCAGATAAGAAATGACAAACGCAGATTGTTTTCTCCCTGACAGACTCATCAGTTCCCAGCAAGTCGGAGGCATGGTGAGGAACAGCCTTTCCAGCTGAAGCGTGCCGTGAGTGATGGGGCCAGCACGCGCTGGCTGGTGGGGTTGCAGCTGAGCTGTGCACTAAAAGCAGAGAGCCAAAGAAAAAAGTGTGGCAGAGACAGGGCTCTCCTCAGATGCCTTCCTCACAAGTCCCTCAAATGAGCCCTGTTCCCTTCTCTCCTTCTTAGAGGCGCTGCTTGCTTTTCTGATTTACCAGCCACACCAACACAACACATCACTTCTGCACCACTGATGCAAACCCACCCTGCCTGGAGGAAACCTTGCAGCCATTCTCCTATTTTGTTTTCAGGAATTATTGCAGTGAAAACATCAATGCCACCCAAAACAATAAGGTTCTGGTTTGAATAGCTGAAGGACCACCCATCAGTTATTTCCATGATGGTCACAGAAAGATAACCTCTCCATCTATTTTCCTGAAAAACCTATTTTCCTCCTGCTCCCTCCAGTCCAAGGGTACACTTCTCTATAACGTCACTTGTGCTTCCACAGCTACCATGATTAACAGGTGCCCCTGCTCTTTATTCCGCTGTTAAGCCTCTACTCTGCTTAATTATGTTATTAGTCTGATTTCTGGTTCAATTCATGAGCAAGACACTCCTCATAAGGGAAGACAATGTTAACAGTCCCTCCTTTAGACAGGCTTTTATTGTCAGCACAGATAGAAAGCAGTTTCTCGAGAGCAATTGATGTACATTCTTAATTAAAAATCAGTCGAAAAGAGAACTGTTCTACTGACAGAGACATGAAAAGTATTCAAAAAAAAGCATCCAAAACAGTCCAAATATGTGAGCTCTGCAGGTGTGGGTTCCCCTGCCTGCTGGAGAGAACTGGCAAGCAGAGTGGCTGTGGTAGTTCAAAATTGTATTTTCCCTCCTCCCGTAGCTACACCTCCCTACAAGAGCAGTAAAAAGTCTTGCTTAACAACATCAACCTGATACCCTGTCCTGCCCCTTCTTAAAGGGAGATGCCATCTTCACAGCTTTAACACAACACTTCTGTCAAAACACTGAAACAACACGCCAGATAATCTTCTGCTGAGCTTCTCATTGATAGGCAAGTTAGTTCAGAAACTTGGAGGTGATCGGGCTCTCCAAAACACACACATCAAGCTCCTCGACCTTTTTACTCTCACCCCATTATCCCTAAAGGACTAGCAATTCTTCTCTCAGTTTATCACCAATTACTACACCAGCCAAGGAAATCTATTCCACTAATCCTGTCTGATTCACCAGAAACATTCTACACACTGTCTCTGTGTTCCACTAGAAGTGATCTTAATCAATAAGGGTAAATACATGACTTACTCAAAGTACTTTAAAGAAGTCACTTTCAAGCTGGACACAACCCAGCAATGTTCCAAATAAAACAAAGCACCCCATTGCATGGAATAATCTCTCTCTCATGTAACTCGTTCTTCCAAAGCTTTCTTTGAGTTTCAGGAGGTTTTAACAGAAGCTGAATTTGCTCAAACACTCCTATTTGCTGCATTAAAGGCTTTTTGCTCTGAAATAGTTCTGTTTTTTCCTTTAATAATTCTGAAAGAGAGCCTTTAAACTTAAGCAGACCTCAAAGAGGAAGTAGTCTCTTCATTTTAGTCATCCTTAGAGAGGCTGTTCTCAACTTTGAGATTCATATAACTTATTTTAGCATTGTTAGATAAGCAATTAATTTCCCAATTAATGTAAGTATTTTATATGCAACGGGTTTCTTATTTGGATAAGCAATTATATAGAGGTTCTTTGATTCCAAATTCATACAAAAACCATGCTGGCTCAGGGAAATCATTCCAGCAGTGTGTTAGATTTAAACTATCTTCCTGTGCATAAGCACACATTCACGCAGCAGAACTTGTAAGAGCAATTAGCATGCTTTGAGAATCCCCTGTACAGATTTTCAATGGATGCTTCTGAAGTCTTCCAGGGAAGGAAGAAAGAAGCATCCAACTTTGTAAGACAGTGCACTGAGGAAGGCCCAGCACCTCGAGGTCACTGCCATCCAAGCACATGCTCAGCACTCAACCCATCCTCCCAACCCAGGAAACCTTCCTTGGCCTCTTTACAACACCACTTCACATTTATTTCACATCAGCTGACTACTGATGTCAACACACCTCTGCAACTGCCACATCCGGGCCATGTCAGCTGGGTGGAACACAGGACACAGTCTTTCCATCACTTTTACACACAGCAGGGACAGTGCATCCCCGCCAGCTGCACCCTTGCTTCTGCCAAGGGGATGGAAGGCATCCAGCCCCCACTGCCAGTCCTGAGCTCCCCACTCCCACCCTGCAACCCAAAGTAGAAGGGAGATGAGCTCCCTCTGCACATTAGAAGATATTCCTTCACTAGCTGCAACCAGTTTCTGAAGTAGTCCTAGTAGTGTTTTAATATTTTTAAGGTCCAACTGCAACGTGCATACCCTGCTGTCCCAGCTGAAAGTTTCTCCAGTAATGCTTTTTATTCTACCCAAACAGACCCCAAAGAGAGTAAATCCTTTCAAGTTTCAGTCCACGTTCCAGTTGTTACAACACATCCCACTTTATTTGCGACAGAGTCACACCTCTTCTCAGTTGAGATGTGTAACGTCATTGAGCTCATCCAGAGAGCTAGACACCTGAAACAAGGTAGCAGACCTCTTGTTAGATATCAGGTCAGGAAAATGGGAGAGCACAGACCAAACAAGCACTTCTGGCCTGCTGTAACTGCTCAGCAAACGGATCAGTTTGTTGGTGTTCTTTCTGTATCAGAAAGCAAGATTATGAGCTGCCAAGACTGAAAAACTATTCCTGTTTTCAACCTTTAAAGCACAGAAAGGCCACAGAGATGTAACCACAGCCAGAAAGGATCACATCTCAAAAGAAATTTATTTTTGTACTGGAAATAATCAGCAAAACCGTTAGCCATGGTAGGAATTAAAGACTACAATTACTTTTCACTCAAATTGACATCATATTTTGTTTATATACACACAAATCCCAAGTCCAGATATGACAAACATCCCAACCTCCATGGGTCTTATTCTGTTGTGCACGAGATGGGGACACGAGACAACTTTATCGTGCAACAAAAAGCAATAGTGCATCCCAAACAAGTCCCCTCACCAGCACTGCTAAAGCAGACAGGTACAGTGCATCTTTGGTACATGCTCTGGTGGCGACTGAGCACAAAAGGTAGAAGCAGTGCATGAGAAAATACAACTAATGCAAGGATTTCAAACTTAGAAACAGCTGGTACCCACCATGCAGTCACCAGCTATGTAATGTTTAACTGTCAGCCCTTCTTTAAGCTTAAGGGCAACTGAAAATAAAGAGATAATCCCTGAATACTCCACAGTACCACACGGTACTCACAGTGAAGGGTTACAATGGCATGCTGGGCCACGTGGACACCTTTAGGGACCTGGGAACAGACCCCCTCGGTACAGCCAGCATCCATCTGGCTCCAGCAGTGGCCAGAAGCAGACACCCGGTGCAGAAGCATGGACAGCAACACACAGCACTTCCCCCTGTCAGTTTCCTACCATCCCAGTCTTGACAGCTTAGCCAGGATCCTCACTCTAATGCAGTCCATCCAGCATGAAACAAGCTAGAGGTCTCAGTTTGCCAGCACTCTCCACGTTGTCTGCAACAACAGCACCTGAACACCCACCTGCAAGGGCAGGGCTCTTCTCAAAGGCCCCCATCCATGCAGAATAAGGAACTGCTCTGTTGCTGGGACCACAAAGGTATTTTACAGACCCTTTAAGGCAAGTTATACCCCAGAGGAGAGGCAAACAACTGCTACTTTCATTTAAATCACAACACACCCCACCTACTGCAACTTAGTTTGCAAGAAGAAAGTATTCTCTCAAGCACACAAGCAGTTGGCCAGCCCATCACCTTCTGCACAGCCCCAGCAACCAGTAATCCCCCAGTTGCAAGCTCAGGGCAATTAGCCACATAGCAAGATGACTGCTGCTCCTTCCAAACACTCAGGATCGTTTCTTCTAGTAGACAGGAAAGGAAAAAAGGCTTTCCTCCCCCCATCTTAACACCACGCTTTCCTCCTGCATTATTAAATGATAATACATTTTCACTTTGCTGAAGTTATTATTAGAAATAGACTTATCTCATGAAGTGAGCAGTCAGTCCCAGGGCTGCTGGATGCTATAGGCTCATCTGATTAACATTTTGAGATCTTACACTAAAAACAGAAAGCACTGAATATAATGTTTCTGGATGCCTCTCTTTAATTCCAGAGAAAAAGGACTGTAATACCCAAATGGCATTTCATCTGGCACTAAAAACTTCAACACATAACACCCACAACAGCAGGTCCTGGGGAAGCTCAGCCTCCCCTCATTAAATCCAGCTATTGCTTTACCCAAGCACATAAACACATGGGGAAAGCCAAAAAGACAGGGAAGAAAAAAAAAAAAGCAAAAACTAAACCAGAAATATATACATATATATACTATATATAAAAACGTAAGCAGCACAGCACTTACCAGCTCCCACAGCCTCAGGACCAGGATGGTTACACGCACCTTGACCCCACCCCCTCGACTATAAGCATTCCTTGATGACAACTGAGGGCACCTGTGGTCAATGTGCAGCCTCCCTCCCCACACTGCCTTGGAGCACTGCAGCTGTGGGTGCTGCTAAAGAGCTGCAAATACTTGAATGGTTTTGCATACGACTGCTGTAGGGGGTACACAATCGTTCAGGTTGGAAAAGATCTCCACAATCCCCAATCTCAGCTCACCCCACCTTGCCCGCTGCCCATATCCTTCAGTGCCATGTCTTCACTGGTCTGGAACACCTCTGGGGACCGTGAACCCCCAATTCCTGGGCAGCTGTGCCACCGCACCACACTTAGAGCAGAAATCTTTCCTAACATCCAGCTGATCCTGCCCTGGAGCAACTTGAGGCCATCTCCCCCTATCCTCTAAGAAAGTACTGCCCCCACTGGCGAAGGCAGAAAACACCCGGGGGCTGTGCCGGCTTCTGCACGCTGGTGTAGGGATGTAACCCCACTCACATATTTACTTTTAGAAATAAGAGGCCCCCAATGGGAGAAGAGTTTACTGCTCCCTCACCGCCTCCCTAGACCGCGGCAAAGACTGCTTCTTTTTCTTAAATGTCGCAATTTGCATAAAACTGTCTGCAAACAATTAAAGTTAATTAAGATAATTTATCACTTGAAAGTAAAGCATCTTATCAGCAGGTATCAGCCTGTAAAGAAAACACAGAATTCACTGTAGGAAAACAGTGGGGTCCTTGTTACCATGTTAGACAGAAGTGACAAAAATTATTTCTTTATGATACTTTGGTCTGCGTGCTATGCTTTCAAAGTCATTAACAGCAATTAGCTAATTATCCTCTATAGTAATTCATTTGTGACTCCACGCTGTAGCACTGACGCGTTTACACTTCGGCAGCCCTCCTGCATATAAATAGGGATGGAAACTTTTGGTAGCAACTCGAAGTTGTCTGGGAGCAAACATGGATGTGGAGAGAGCCTGGAGTGCTTGCACAGAGGTATGGGTTCTGCTCCCAGAAGATGGAAAGGAAAAAGCCATGTATTTTAGTCCACAGCACGGCCAGGCTGTGTCCTGGCGTCCTCGGGATGAGTGCTGAACGCAACGATAATCGTCGTAATAACAGTGATCTGAAAGCAGTGATAAAGTGGCAAAGCCACGTGTCCATGAGATGGGTGCAGAAGGGGATGGGGCTCTCCAGGCAGCCAAGGAAGTTCCTGACTGAGACAGCTACAGACAAAAAGACTTCAGTGCATCACTTCGGGGCACTCTGAGCGCAGCCACACAGTGCTGAGGCAGGTTTCTTTGCTGCTCTATTCCTTTCTTGCAATATCAGCTTGGGAAAAAAGGCACATGTACAAGCACATTTCCAAACTGGGTTTTTCCCAGCTAACAGCACCTTAGTGGACGTGTCACTAATGCAGCTGAGCCCCGCTGTCTTCTGCTGTGCCTTATGGTTTCCTACTCAGCTGTTATGAGCTGTAATTGTGAAATGCACACACCACCCCCATTTCCTATTTAATTTAAAAGCAGACAGCATTAAAGCTGCAGATCTTATTTTTAAAGGCAGCTTGCAGTTCAATCTATTGAGAAATGCTCTTGTTTTGTTTATTTCTTAACTGGGGTCATCACCTTCTCTGCCGTTGTTTCAAGGTTGACAGTGATTTAAGCTTGGTGTATTTTTACAACCTGCACCCGACCCAGGGTATAAATCATCCTGAAGGACATTTATTTCTACCTGTCATTTCACAGGAGATGCTATTAAAGCTGAGCTCAGTACAATGTGCAATTCAGAAATGTGTTGCTGATGACTTCAACACGCATTACATTTTCATTAGCTACAGAGAGGGGGAACACCAGCTGATTCATCTGAGTAAACGATAATTGCTTTCCCATCATTTAAGAGCATGTCACTGCTTTTTCTTCATTAATAAAAGGACATCTGCATTTTAACAGCACCCTGTGCTTTTAATAGAGACCCAGTCGCCTGGGGTTGCTGGGTGTGTATGTAGGGCACGCAGAGATCCTGCTCCACTTCCCATGATTGCCTTCATTCACTGCTGTGATTTCAGAGAGCAGGGCAGACAGGTGAGCACAGGTTACAAAGCAATGACTGGGGTGGGGTGCCTGCACCTACAGCATGCTTGGCATACAGCATTGCAGGCTGACACCGGGCCCCAGCTCACCCCAGAACATCCCAAGGACCAACTCATCTGTTTTAAACTGATCACCCAACTGCTTGGAGAACCCTGCTTTAAGCACAGCCCCGGGCCACAGGTGCAGCACGGGGATCTGTGGGCACAATGGCATGAGCCTGTGGAACCAGCATCACCAAAACCACACTTGCTTTTAGAGGGCGTAGAAAGAAAGTATTGCTTCCTGTAAGGGATGGAAACCTGCAGCTGCAATATTTTGCTAGCTGGATGATTTAAGTAAACACACCTAATGACACAGTATGGACAAGTGGTGTGGAGTGCAGTGATGTACACAAGAGCTGAGTGGCTGTTGATATACATACCACAGATACACCGACATACCTTAACACCTCCTAGGGCAGGGATGAGGCCCCTTGGTGCCTGAACTCTGACAGAGATGAGGAGGGAATGGGTGCAGCGGAAAAGAGCAGGAAGGCCACGGCGGGCCTGGGACAGCATCACTGTCCAGACATCACCGTCACACAGCGATGAGGAATGCAGTTCTGCTGCCGATTCCCTTATCACCTGTTACATCTCTGTGAGCTTGGCAGTGGAGATATTCTCCAGGGGATAATGATGATGATAGTAACAGAGTTAAAGCAAGCAAAAGGCAATCATTTTAGTTAATTAGCAGGCTGCTGTTCAATTTGCCAAGCGTAGCGTGGCCCTCACTCTGCAGACTCATCATGCACGGGGCAAGCCTTAATGCGACACACGACAGCTACGTCTTGACAAGGCTGAATCGGGGAAATGAAATGCCAATGGCAGGATCTTGTATTATTTCTAAGAGCACGAAGCAAGAGCTCCTTCTGCAAATCCCATTAATAACTGCTTTGAAACTGTAGCCTGCAAAGCCCATTAAATCCGGAAAGATATATTTGAAGGAAAAAATAAAAAGTATTTGAACTTCGCAGTGTCTGAGAGGCCACCTTAATTGAATGGCAAACAGAGCATTTCTAATCCATCCCAGGTGAGAGAAGAGAGAGCAGAAAGGACACACACTGAAAAGAGAAGGAAAACAAATAGCAGGAAGGCGCTCAGTGCCGCTTGAGCAGAGCTCACAGCTGCTTCAGAATGGGCATCCAGACTTTTCAAGGTCTCTGTGGGCAGCAGCACAGCCCCTGTGCTGCAGTCAGCAGGCAGGGAGCAGAGGCATGCTGCATGCCCCACAGCATCCCCACACGCTGCCCAGGAGCCAGCCTGGCCACCCAGGTACCACTTAATACAGTTACAGTGGGTTAAAACTGAATGAGAACCAGAGTATGATAACTGCTCCATCTGAACAGTGCACACACTTATCGAAGGCTGCAGAGCACAGATGAGAAACAATAGTTTTACGTGTCCCTATTACACGCTGGCTCAGAATGGTAGTGTTTTATAAGCAGAATGCATTAGCTCCTCAGCAATTCTGCTGTAATGAACATATCCACGCTGATAATGTACATCTGAAGCCCGAGGTTGCCTCTTCAGATAGGTAGTGTCATCAGAGCAACACTTCACAGCCAATTCCCATTACCCCCCTTGGCTGTATCGTGATGCTGACTAAAGGAGGGAAGAAAAGAGCTGGTGGACTGCAGCCCTCACCAAGGTTGCATGAGGAGAGGAAACATAGAGACAGTCCTCACCCTTCATTGGGACAAACTCCCCAGGAAGAAAATAAGTCCATGTCCTTAAGGGAAAAAGCAGGTGCAACAATATTGGTTGTTCCCTGGACAGGAGCATTCTGCAGAGATCCAGGACTTCCCTGCAGGCAGTATTGTGAATAATGGCCTCTTCTTCCAGCATAGAATTTTCTGCTAGAGCAGCAAAATAAAACTGAATAAAAAGATAAAGTGATATCTAAACACTAACTGAGGAATATTTGCACGCTATCACCCCAGTGAGACAACAACAGAGGACCTCTGGGTCCTCCTTCATTCAGGTGATGCTGCTGAGCTGAATTCATTGGTGATATTTTTTTATATATTTTCCAGACGAGGGGAAAAAAAAGATTGGAAAATCTATTCTCAAATCCCCCCACTGGTGTTTGCAATGGCTGCACCATAAGGATTTTGGTGGAAGATTTTTGAATGTGGAGTCTCCTTCTCTGGAGACATTCAAGACCCTCCTGGCTGCCTACCTGTGCAACCTGGGCTGGGAGCTGCTTTGGCAGGGGGTTGGACTCGATGATCCCTAGAGGTCCCTTCCTACAGCTCTGTGATTCTGTGAACCCATGGAATGCTCTGCACACTAAATACAGTTCACGCAGGTGGACATCAGGACTGGATGACGTTGTAGGTCTTTTCCAAGCTTGGTGATTCTATGATTCTCTGACCAGCTGGCAGCCTGGAGAGCTGCCCCCACTGCAGAGTCCGCCGTTAGAAAAAGACTTCTGCTGTGAAACTGATGGGCTCAGCTGATATTCCCCCTGCATTTCTGTTCTCATTGGAGAAGCACGGCTGCGAGGTGCAAAACCAGGGGTCATGCCCACCCCAGGACCAGCCTAGGCATTACCAGTGGCACTTCAGAACATGAACCATGCCATTCTTGTTCACACTGAAAAAAATAACTTCCCCATTCAGTAGCTCCGTTGCGCTCGCTCTGTTTGGTGCTTTGCCATCCCCTAGCATCACTGATGAGTTCTTTATGCATTCCATTTACAAAACATAATTATTTCAAGAGCTGATAGTGAAGCTATCCATCAAACCATTAATGCTGCTCTACTCCCTAATGAATCCTTGAAATCCACATGCTTCACTCTTTATGTAATTTTAAGTCAGGGTTGTACTGAACTTTCACATTATTAAATGCAGTATGGAGACAGCACTGGTAGAAGATCCTCTGGATAGTCCTGGAAATTCTTGCTAGATATTCCCTAACGTAAACTTTTTCTGAAGCTCTCAAAACTTTGGGGAAAATCATTAAAAAACACATTTGATTCACAATTTCCAAAGTGGATGTCTTTCCAGTTCCCTATACCAGAGAAATCCTCTTGAGCCTACTGAATAATGACAGATGGCATGCTCTACCCAGTATTGATAATTAAGTGCAAATGTCAGTGCGTGAGAGAAAATAAAAGTGGACAAAGGAGATGAGAATTTCTTGGTGTCTGATGCCACTGAGTTTCTACAACCGAGTGTGTTAGAGATGTGGGGGTAGAGGAGGGCATGGATATTCCACTGGCACTCTGGAAAGTCATTTTGATGCATAGTAGAAATAAACCTGCAGAGCTTCAATTATTTGTGGAATAATAAGCATATGTTCTTGTATGTATATGAAAGAGAAAAGTGGGAGCAATTATTATAACAATTTACCTCAATTATACTAATTACTTTGTTGCAATTAAATGTACATCAGAAATGCTACACTGCAACAGACTTGTCTAGGAGAGCTGCTAGCTAACTTCAGTGGGATTTTCACAGAAGCACAGAATGGTTTGAGTTGGAAGGGACCCTTCAAGGACATCTGGTCCCATGCCTGCAATGCACAGGGACACTCACAGCTCCATCAGTGCTCAGAGCCCATCCCCTGACATTGGGTTTGTGCAAGGACGGAGCACCACCACCTCTCTGGGCAGCCTGTGCCAGTGTCTTACTGTCCTTACTGCAAAAGAAATCTTCCTTATCTCCAATGTAAAACTCACTTCTCTTGGTTTGAAACCATTAGGTTGAAACCATTTCCCTCTGGGCACGCTCCAAAAGATCCGGGTCTCACTGCACTGAGGACTCCACGGTTGGAATAGATGATCTTTTCAAACCTCAATGATTCTAAGACTCTATTCAAGCACGGTGCTCCAGGTGAGGTCTCACAGCACAGAGCAGAGTGACAGATCCCCTTCCTGGCTCTGCTGGCCATGCTGCATTGGATGCAGCGCAGGGTACAGTTGGCTTTGGGCCATGAGGGCACAGTGCTGGGTCACAGCCAGCTGCCATCCACCTGGCTCTGGTACAACTGGCCAATACAACTGATAAATGTCAGATGGGGTTGTGACTGAGAATGAGCTGGAAGATGCAGGATACTGCCTGCATCCCCAGAACAGCTCTGAGCTGTGCTGTGGGTCAGCACAGAAGAGACTGAACCCCTTATATTTAGCCAGACTCAAACCATAAGAAAAAAATAGATCTAAATGGTTGGGAGCGAGCAGGATGTCAAATGAAAACTCCAGCTGCAAAGAACTGGAGATAGAGATAGAAGGGAGATGAAAGCTCCTATTCAACCACATCCTCTCCACGAGGAATTGACTGCAATTTATCGAAGCAGACATGGATAATTTCAGCGCAGCCCGTTTAAAACCAGACCACCTCAAAGTCGTACATGAAACTCCAAGGGGGGGAGAAAGGACAACAAAATAGACAAGAGGCTTCTTTGTGAGAGAAACTGGTGATACACTGTCAAGCACTGCTGCACACTTTTCACTGAGGGGCACTCAGAGACCAGGCAGCAGTACAATCCAGAAGCGACACATTATTTGTTTGTTTCTTGTTCCTTCCTTTTACACCTCCTCTCCTGTGGCTGGAACAGATGCAGAGTCTGTCTGACATAGCACCAGATGGCATTATTTATTGCAAAACTCTTTTCTAGAAAGACTTTGTTAATGTCCCTCACTGCTTCAGTCAAGTTCGCTTCATTAAATCAGCACTGTGGATTAAAATCCGGTCCCTGGACACAAAGGCCCATCAATGAACTCCTCGATTCAGAAGCTTTGTTTTGAGAGCAAATTATTGAACACAGTCGTGGGATGCATCTGCTGCATGATCCTGAATGGCTCTGGGTAAAGCTATGGCTGCTTCCAGTCTCCCTCAGGTCCCACGCAGAACACACCGTCCTTGATGGAGGAAGAAAATGGGAAGCTGGGCACCCTGCAGTGTCCCATCACCTGCAGAGGAAAAAAGGCACTTCGACCACTGTCTTTTTCCAGGCAGCATCTTCTGACTTGTGCCTTTGTCGTGCAGGTTTGATACCTAGACAGGGGAAGCCCTGCCCAGCTGAGTGGGGCTAGTCACACTCAAACAGGTTTATTGGTGGGATGGCTTCAAAGAGCCTCCACAGCAAATGGCAAACACGTGGCACTCCGATGGGCGAAGCTCGTGGCCTCAGAGTGTCAGAGGTGACCTGGTAGCACAGCGATGTGCAGTTGCAGCTGATTTTTGCAACTTCAGTTTCAGAACGGTAAGATATTCATGTGCTGTGCTTGCAACAGGATAACATGGTTAGGATACCAACAGAAAGAAGGGAAATTAATAGTGTGATTGAACCAAACTGTAAATATCATGAGAGATCAGTGAGGAGATTAACAGTCATCTAGGTGAGAAATTGTAAGAAAAATGATTTGATGTTCTAGCAGCAAAAAAAAAAAACCTGTTAACTCTCTTTTCAGCAGGTTTAATCTAAATCCATAATTTTAATTTTAAAAGTTTGAATTTATTTTTTTTTTACCCTTACCCTGGCGAGAGAAGGGCACACTGTGATTTCTCATCAGGAATCATCCAGGACTCAGAACAGATGTGGTTTTAGCAGGGCAGAGAAGGGCATGGGCTGAGGAAACTCCTCACTTGCAGATGTCTGATAGTGAGCTAGTTTAGCAGAAATATCACCCACATTGGTTTATATTTCTTCTCCGGGTCACTAAAGACACTGTGAGAGATGGAAATGGGAGCTGAAGCAAACACGAGTAGTCTCAGCCACACCAAACACTGCAATAGGTACACCACTGAAACACTGCTGAGTGTCTGCTCTGTGTTTATTCATTTCCAAATAGGCCTTAAAAGTCCAGTGTAATTTGCTCCACAGCAATATCCCAACAGTACATTTGACTCCAGAAGAGAACCCCCCTGTGACTCGAGAGCGCAGCACTGCAGGCAGCCCAAAGCAATTATCAGCTTCCTGAAATAGAAGCCAGAAAGCACCGTGCCAGCTGAGATAGCAGAAACTCTGAACTGAATCCTACCAGACCCAAATTACTCCTGTAGCAGGTTGTAAACGCTTTGAAGCCAAATGGCAGATTCCCTCTGGCTTATAAAAATTCACTGAAATACACCCCTTGTTAATTTGTTGGCAAAATATTGCAAACTTGACAAATACCATGGGGCAAAAGTCAAACATTGCATGCCACGTGATTTCTTAAAGTTATTAAATTTTCAAGAGAAACAGCCTTTCCCATAGCCGTAGAGATTAAAAAGATGGTGAATATTTTGCTGTAATTGGTCTTATTCCTATCTGTCCTGCATTCACAAATAATATTAATTCACACAAAATTTAAGCCATATGGTGGTATGAAAATGTAAAAGTTACAAAAAGAAAATTAGCTGTAGAGATGCTTTGTGTGTCAAGGAAGTTTTCTTCTTACGATTCAAGTTAGAAATCTTTCTACCTTTAAATAAAAGCTAATACTTTATTTTAGGATGAACAGCTGATTCTTTGTTGTCTTGGCACAAGATTAGCTGCTAATACCAGTGCCAAGGGGCAGTGCTGTGCATGGCAAAGTGCACTTGTGCAGCCCTTCAGTGAATGGCTGAAATCCCTGAAGGTGGCCCTGGAGATGTCCTATCCCACCCAGCAGGGCCACCAGGCTCAGTGCCTGGTCCAGGCTTTGGAAGGACCCAAATGAGGTAATGTTGTAGTCCAACAAACTGCTCAGGAGAGGAGACACCCATTTGGTCTACATGAATGTCAACACAAATCTCATCTGGGTTGCTTGCTTACTACACCTACTTAAGGGCAATTACCTTTTGCTGTTGTCATCTACTGCGTAACATGAATTGCACTCGAAAGGGCATTTTGGAAAACAGACTCAACCACGTTTAGAGAACTCAATTCTCTTTGTGTTCCTTTAAGGTGAATTAAATGACACTAATGTGGTTTAAAATTTCTTAAGCCACACAGTTAAAGTCATTACAACTCGGTAGCTCTGCAATATTGACTTCACAACTGAAGTACAGTTGGTTTCCTCGGGACTAATGGAAGTTCCCGCATTTCTAACAGGAGACATTTAGCAAAGACATATGTTTTTTAGATGTTCCCTCTCATTTGTAAATACTCTATGGTACTTATTCCATGGGTGTAAGGCAGCTTTCACTGCAGCACAGCTGGTTCTCCTGGTCCTTGTCCAGAAGTGCATCTCGTGGACCCAGTTGTGCCTTTGCTGAGCTATTTCACTGCCTGCTGCTTAAAAGCTCCGGGAGGTTTAATAATAGATAACAGCTCACGTAGCATCAGCACGATTTAACACTCAGGCAAAGACTGCCCAAGTTAAAATGACCAGCTGTCCAAAACCAGAGGAGACAATTCTAATTTTTTAGGCTCATCAGACTGACTTATCCAAGTATCCATGTCACCTTCCTGTTACACGAGGGCTTGCTTTTGTATTAGCAGCTGTTCTGGTTCTCCTCCAGCAAAACATAACACGCTGCTCTGCTCCAGCAGAGCAGCTCAGTGCTCTTAGCAGGCTTTATTTTACAGAATGGCTCCAAAACCCCAAGTGGGAGCAAAACACCTGCTCCTGGTGACTGCTCACATTCTCATACTGCCAGAGCACTGGTCCCATTTGTCTCAAACAGTGGGTGTACCCCCACAGCACTGGTGCAAGGATAATGGCATTAAATAACAGTTATACATTTCTCAGGCACTGGCACAGACTGCCCAGGGAGCATCTCTGGACGGGTCCAGGAGCAGTGTGGCACTGGGGAACGTGGTCAGTGGGCTGGGGTTGGGCTTGAGGATCTCTGAGGATTCTCCAACCTTAATGATTGTTATGATTCTACAGTTCTATATGCAATGCCCTACACATAATTAATAAACCGTAGCATTTGTCACACCTATCCAGGGCACATCTATCCACTCCCAGCTGGCTGCCTGAGTTGCCTTCAAGGTGCAGGATTCAGGCAAGCTATATGAGATTTCACTGCAGGAGGTGACCTGTGGTCTGCTCTGTGCCCATCATCCTTGCTCCATCCCCCAGGGCACCCTGTCAACACCCTCATCCTCAGTGTTCTGCAAGGGCAACACTACTGCTGATTTGGTGATTGAGTGGTTGGCAACACTCCCCACAGCAGGAACTAGATGGTCTTTGAGGTCTTTGAGAAACCCCGAGGCCCCGGGACTGCTAGATTAATGTAATTGCACTTTCTTATCAGGCACAAAGGAGCTCTTTGTGAACCCACCAGATTAGGCACACTTATTGCACCTCTCTGTGCACCTGACCATTTAATGCTGGCACCACAAGATGACTGCTTTCACCCAAATGGAATCAAAGGGAAAATCCATGAGGTTCCCAATGCTTTTGTAAGGGTTCTCCCTTTCCTTTTCATGCTACAGAGCTGCAGAGTTCTTTTCAACCTAAAAATGAGGATTAGACTTCAAAGTGGACCGTGCTTATATTGCTACAGTGAGAAATTTGGGGTCTTTTTGCCACATGTCCTGTAAGGTACGGAGACCTAGCGAAGCTTTTTCATCAGTTTCAATAAAACTAGTACCTTGGGGTACTAGTGAAAGAAATCTGCAGTCCTGAACCATCACCAGGGCCTACACAAAGCTGTTGGTCTCTGTATTCCAAATACTCATTAGTAACCACGGATGGGAAGAGAAAATGCTCCCTCTGTGAGCCTGGGCTTCTTGTGGAGAGGTGAAGACCTCCTTCAAGTGCTTCTGGACAGAGCTCTCTGCTGTTGAGAGCATGGAAAGAGCAGAAAGTGTCATTACTGAACTGGGCAATTCAGTTCTTTTCCTATTAATTTCCCCTCCCCCCCCCCATCCTCCTCTTTAGGCTCACAGTCCATCACAAGCCATTCGTTTCTGTGACATGCCATTTCAGCAACTGCTCTCACTTTTAAAGAACATTTTGCAGTGAGAAGAAATTCATGAAAACGCTCTAGGAAAAGGTTGCAGTTGAAAACAGAACGTTTTACTCTCCTCGTGAAGTTTTACCTGACTTTTTTTTCCCTTTTATGGGCCGTGAGTGTTGTTTTCCCTGCATCGGTGACAGAATCATCCCTTGGCAGCCAAACTTGACTTGTTACTGAATTCAGCCAACTCATGGCTTGCAGAGTTTCTTTGCAAGGAGCTGAATCCTGGCCCCGTTTGCTCATACCAATAGGGTTTTCACTCAGAAAAGCAATCACACCTAGACTGCTGCAGTTACTGGAGAAACATACATGGATTTCAGGCTTTGCAGTCAGGTAACACAAGGGTGCTTGTCCCATAGCACTCCACAGGAGGCTGAAGAGATGTGTGCTCAGTACTTGGAGACGAGAGCTTTTAGATATTGGAGTTTTCCATCAGTTTAATATCTCTGCAGGCTTTATCAAGTATTCAATTGAAAGTCGTGTATAGGGAAAAAGGGGAAATTACCATACCAAACTTCAGTATGCAGTGCCACGCTGCCAGCTTGAAATATTACTGATTACTTAATTTTTTGCTCAGTAAAACTACATCCAGCAGCACAACAGTAAGTCAGATGATTCAAATTAGATGTTAAAAAATGCTGTTCTCTAAGGCAATTGAAAGCACTGGAGTGTAAAACAAGATGGCATTTGTTTGAACCGGGGAAGAGGGAATTCTGTGATTTTCCATTACGGAGCATCTCTTCAGAAGGAGCACTGCCTGCCCCAGCCACGCACACACTTTGTCTTCCCAGCACTCTGCTGCTGACAACTCACAATAACTCTACCAGATCCATTTCCTAGATTTTCATGCATGAAGTAACAGCGCTCTAAAGCACTTATTTCTCACCTGCCTGTTAGGCTACATTGCATACAACCACAATTATAAATTGGGATTGAGTTAGGTCCCCTTTACGCAGACATTAACATTCGTCCTTCCCATTATGTGGGTAAGCACTTGGGCTCTGCTCTGCCAGAGCCCATGCAGCCAATTGCTGACATTCCTTAGTGCTCTGACAAATTAAATGACCTTGATGCTTCCTCCTATTGACCATGAATGCCATAAATCTTCTCTCACACACTTGAAAATAAAAGACCAATACCACGATGCCTTTCTTTCATATTCCGTACATCACCTGTGGTAAAGAGGATTGAAAATTGAGTTATGGATCGTAGTTATTTGAAGAAAGCCCCTTTGAAGCTATTTGTGAACACAGAGGCAGTTTTTTATGCGAACTTTTCCTAACTCTTGCTGGTCAAGTGCAGCAAGGTTTCCTCCTGAACATCAATCATTTCTCATTTTTCTGCATGCTATCACTCATGCAAAAACTTCAGGCCCCCAGGCCTTCAGGGGGCCAACATTACTAAGCTCAGTGCATAGCAGAAAAATGGGAAGGCTCAATTCACTGGAAAATGCTGCAGCTCTGCTCCCTCCAGCATGCATGGATCTGAGTTCAGCCACGTCCTTACAGCTGGGAGCCCGACACACAGGAGAGTTTGTGTTGCATGAAGTGACAAAATGAGACAGAAATCCCACTGTCACATCACATCTGAGAGATCTTGCAAGCCCCCACTGCCTTCATATAATGCCTGCACATCATTTTTCAAACACAGACCAAAGCTAATAACGAGTTCAGTGTGTAATTACTCCTTTCACTAAGTCTGTAGTTTGGGCTCTTTGAGGAATGTACTTACAGCTTCTGGGGTTTTGTAGCTGCAGAAGGATATTTGTTAACGGAAGTAGTCAAGTAATTAAGAGTTAAAAAACCCTCATCCATGTTGGCCGTAATCAATAAACAGAATGTAAATTCAAAATCAGTAGAGAAAATATTAAAGTATTTTTCATCCACTTTTTTCTCAAGTTCAAGATATTCAAGGGGAAGGACAGTGCTCTCTGTGGTGAGGACCAGAGATTCCAAAGGGCATCACAATCTCAGCACTCCACACGTGGACCCGAAGTACCACTGAGCTCAGTGGTGCTGACACCCAGCAAACTACACCACCTTCCTCAAGTTGGAGTGCCCTCCTGTTCTGGAGGTCTCCAACCCTTCCTCCTGACCTCCTTCACCCCAGCTGATGCCTCTCAGCCCTGCTGCCCCTACAGCAGCTCGGCTCCATGCTTCCAGACATCCCACCCACACTGAACACATCCCTCTCCTGGGGCTGCAACCATCCTGTGTGCCAAGGCAGCTCTCAGAGTTTACTTCACAACCTGCTTTGCTTTGCATTTTTTTTTCCCCTTTTCTAAGGGACATATGTTGAGCATTGCATGAGGAATTGGTTTACAGTTCAACCCTTTTCCTAATGCAAAATGACAAGACTGATGGATACTTGCAAACTCCCTGGTGAAAGATGACACTCGATGTTGCCAGAAGCTAAGCTGAAATAAATGCACAACCACTGTGCACACTGCACTAACTTCAGGGACCTCTGGATAAATGTGCAGGTCAAGTGGCTGCTAGAAGTGCGTCCTCATTCTGTGCTGGTTCCTTCCTCTCTACAAACAGCAATTCTCTCTTCCGATCTCCATGACCACTGCACTCTGCCCGTGTATAAATTCCAGTGTGGAATTCACGTTGGTGTACCCTGTGATGTGTGGTGATGCAGCTGAGCAGCAGACCGACAGAGGGAAGCACTTTAGCAGAGGACAGCATCTCTGATTTGAAAAGATCACATTCACTTGGTGAAATAAGGAAAGCAAATTAACTGCAGGGATGTGGAGGTCTACTCAACGGACTTATCCCAGATACATAACTGGAGCAGCTCCAGGGGCAGCAGGCACAGCTTTACTGCACTGGCCCTGTTCTGTGAGCACAGCCCTGACACTGTCTGCAGGGGTGAAGGCATCAAAGCTGGAACTTTTGGGAAACTCTGCCTTAGGAATGTATGAATCATTGGATCATTCAGGTTGGAAAAGACCTCCGAGATCTCCAAGCCCTACCCCACCCGACCATGCTCACTGCTCATGTCATAAAATCATAGATTTGGGTTGGAAGGGACCCCAAGGGTCATCAAGTTCCAATGCCCCTGTCACAGGCAAAGCCACCAACCTCCAGATCTGTTACTGGACCAGGCTACCTAGTGCCCCATCCAACCTGATCTTGAACACCTCCAGAGACAGAGCATCCACAGCCTCTCTGGGCAGCCTGTGCCAGCACCTCTCCACTCTGTGAAGAGTTTCCACCCTGACATCCAATCGAAACCTTCCCTGCTTGAGGTTAAAACCATTCCCTCTTGTCCTATCACTATCTACCCAAGTAAAAAGTTGATTCCCCTCCTGTTTATGATCCCCTTTTAAATACTGGAAGGCTGCAATGAGGTCTCCTCACAGCCTTCACTTCTCCAGGCTTAACAAGCCCTTGGTGAAGGCAAGTCTAGGATCTTGGTCTGGCTGTCTAGGATCACCTGCAGGTCCCTCTTGTGCCTTAACATGTCTTCTAGGAGGATCTGTTGCCACAAAGAGAGGTGAGGCTCACCAGCCTGTAGTTTCCCAGGTCCTTCTTCCTCCCTTTCTTGTAAATAGGAGTGACATTTCTTTTTTTCCAGTGTCAGGGGACCTCGCCCAACAGCCACAAGTTTTCAGATATGATGGAGAGAGGCTCAGCAGAGTCCCTCAGTGCCACATCTCCACAGCTCTGGAGCACTTCCAGGGACAGTGACACCACCATTCCCTGGGCAGCTGTGCCAGTGCATGATCACTACTTCTGAGAATAAATTGTTCCTAATACCCAACCTGATGCTCCCCTGGTACCACATAAAACCATCACCTCTCATCCTACCGCTGTTACCTGGGAGCAGAGGCAGACCCCCACCTCATCCCCACCTCCTGTCAGGGACCTGTGGAGAACCATGGTCTCCTCTGAGCCTCCTCTTCTCCAGACTGACTCACCCCAGGTCTCTCAGCTGCTCCCCAATAGCCATGTTATGTTCTCCAGACCCCTCACAGCTTTGCTGTCCATCTCTGGGAAAGTCTAGAAGGAAACACAAACCATAGCCTGTGATATAACATGGCTTTGGAGGAATCTGCACCCTCCATGGCCAGCGATAACTTTGTTATACCACACAACCTCCCCTTAATGCTGCAGGAATGCATGCACATGTGCTGTGATAAAGGAGGGGAGCTTTATCTCTAAATGCAGACAACTAAAAGCACTCTGATAAGAGGAAAGAATTTGTTTACTTCTAATGGATTTCTGCCACAGGAAAGAGAAATAAATGTCCTGTCAATTTAAAATATATATATACCTTCGTTATCTATGACAATAATCTAAGGAAGAGAAAGCTGCCTAATAAGAAACTGTAACGTTTAGACTTCACAACATACTCAATGACAAAGAAGTACATGCATATTCACACACTGAACTGAAAGTGATTAAAAAACTCTTAAACTTGCTATCTTCTGTTATTCTGAAACATTATTTGACACTTGTTATCTCTTTGGATAAAAACAAAAATAGAGCCTCACAGTAAGTACGTTGGCTGGGTCAAAACCAACAGGGTACAGACTTCAGGGAGCTTTAACCTTGGTTTAGGGGACCCTGGGGTTCCTCTCCAAGCAGTGCCCAATAGGATGAGCAGTTCTTATCTGAGAACTCGATTCGAAAAGCATTCGAATCAGCACCAAGACACCTTTAAAGATACCATTTTGCCAATTATCTGCAATGCAGGTTACGTGCAGAAGGACTTGGCAGGTGCTAATCTGCTACATGAAGACCTATAGGAATATTTAATATGAAAATCTATCATCTACAAAGTTACTTGGGAAAGAAACAGCTGCATTGGTACAGAGGTGGAACTGTGATTAAAAGCTGAGAAAGAACAACTGGTAATGGGTCAGAGAACAGGAGGAGAGAGGGATTGGCTGCTGGTGCTGGGAAATCCACGGAGAGGCCATTCTGTGCAGCAGAGTGAATGGCCTTTCATACAGGGCAGAGAGATTTGTAAGTCAAGGTAGGCAAGGGACCCAAATGTGCTTTCACTGAGACAAAATTCTGCAGAACTTTTAGCACTGGCCTTGGCTTGCAGCCTAAATAAAGGTTATAGCTTCCCATTACGCTGACCCCTGTGCTAGGTGCACGTTGCACATTGATGGTGTACGCAGTGCAGCCGTTACGATGGCCACTGAGTGCTCACTATGATTTCTGTGGGAATCAATAATAGAAAAGAGCCCTCAGTAGGATGGAATGGAGACCTCGATCAGGGAGGGAAACTTCCAGAGCAAGCTACAAGGGAAAAAATAAAACAGCCATGCTAAAGGCCAGAAGGGTCAGTAGGAGATGAGCACAGCAATGAGGCTGAGAATGAGACTGAGCACCCAGCCAAGAACGACTGCAGCATGATGGATTGAACCAAAACACATCTGGATCTCAGAAACGAGCAGGGCTGAACGACTGGTTACAAGAATTGGATAAAGGGCACTGCGTTAAGCTCCGGCAGAGCAAGCTCATATCTCACATTGGAGCTTGCAGAGGTGGACTATTTATTAGTTCAGTGTGGGACAGACCAGAAAATTGCAAAGTCGTGGTAACAGCTTCCATCCCAAATGAGGATGGCAGGCCATCGGTGAGATGGGGAGAGGGAGGAGATAAACCTCAGCCTGGGCTGAGGAGCAGGGGGAATTGAGCACAGAACCCACACACATGCTAAGAAAGCTCACTGCATGTGCTCTTTTGCTGGCTGTAGGCTTATAAGGGGATGAGGCTAATGTGATGCACATTCTGCCTCTCTGCCCATCTGTCATCCCCTTGCTTTTGAACAATTTGGACAAAACATAAAGAGGCAATAGGCAAATCAAAGGTACAAAGTCCACGCATGTTTGGTGAAAAGACCTGACTGAAGAAGAAAGAGCTCAAAAGCAGTGCCCAGATGGAGGGAATGCAGTAAAAGCTCTCTCATTACATCAGAAGCTGCCAGCAGGCCAGTCAGCAGGACACAGGCCAGTTCCTTGGCACTGGGGGCTATGTGAAGCAGCTGGGGCTGCCTAGAGTTTCTGAGGGGACATTGGGGTACCTGGGGCTGCAGTGAGGAGCATGTGGTGGGCAGGCACCGTGCCCTGCAGGAGCTTTCACCAACACCAAAACCTTTAACGTGCAGGGGGTGTGCATCAGGAAACGTTTGGTTTTTACATGTTGCTGGCCAGCTGGGTGTTGGAAAGGATACACAACACTAGCACTTCTGGAATGTTATCCTGCTTCAAATATGGCCTCAAGTTGCACCAGGGGATGTTCATGTTGGATATTAGGAAAAGAGCGGTGATGCAGTGGCACGGCTGCTCAGGAGTGGTGGGGTCACCGTCCCTGGAGGTGTCCCAAAACCATGGGAACATGGCACTGAGGGACTTGGGCAGTGGGCATGGTGGGGTGAGCTGGGGTTGGCGTGACACATCGCTGAGCACCACCCTTCAATCACATCCCTTTGAGCAAGGGCTTAGTTGGAATTTGCCAAAAG
>VXAB01009955.1:267694-341548 GCA_013399175.1 Odontophorus gujanensis
GCATGTGCTCTTTTGCTGGCTGTAGGCTTATAAGGGGATGAGGCTAATGTGATGCACATTCTGCCTCTCTGCCCATCTGTCATCCCCTTGCTTTTGAACAATTTGGACAAAACATAAAGAGGCAATAGGCAAATCAAAGGTACAAAGTCCACGCATGTTTGGTGAAAAGACCTGACTGAAGAAGAAAGAGCTCAAAAGCAGTGCCCAGATGGAGGGAATGCAGTAAAAGCTCTCTCATTACATCAGAAGCTGCCAGCAGGCCAGTCAGCAGGACACAGGCCAGTTCCTTGGCACTGGGGGCTATGTGAAGCAGCTGGGGCTGCCTAGAGTTTCTGAGGGGACATTGGGGTACCTGGGGCTGCAGTGAGGAGCATGTGGTGGGCAGGCACCGTGCCCTGCAGGAGCTTTCACCAACACCAAAACCTTTAACGTGCAGGGGGTGTGCATCAGGAAACGTTTGGTTTTTACATGTTGCTGGCCAGCTGGGTGTTGGAAAGGATACACAACACTAGCACTTCTGGAATGTTATCCTGCTTCAAATATGGCCTCAAGTTGCACCAGGGGATGTTCATGTTGGATATTAGGAAAAGAGCGGTGATGCAGTGGCACGGCTGCTCAGGAGTGGTGGGGTCACCGTCCCTGGAGGTGTCCCAAAACCATGGGAACATGGCACTGAGGGACTTGGGCAGTGGGCATGGTGGGGTGAGCTGGGGTTGGCGTGACACATCGCTGAGCACCACCCTTCAATCACATCCCTTTGAGCAAGGGCTTAGTTGGAATTTGCCAAAAGATTAATAGCTCCTGTGAACTTCAGAGTTTCAAATCTGCAGCACAGACCAGTGGTTCTGGACAGCTCTTGGCTGCAGTGGTTCCTGTGGGCGGCATGTGGTCCTGCTTCATCTCCCAAACCCTTTCCCTGACATTTCCAAGCTCCCACACCTCCCTGTGACACCGTTCAATGGCAACTGTCACATAAAGGGATGCTGCTTAAAATTCAGCTTTAGTAATGGAGTCTTGTTGAGAAAACCTCAGGGTGCCAGTAAGATTTAAATTTGGGAAAACCGTCAGTGTCAGCCCATCAAAGTGTTTACAACAAAAACAGCCTACCTCAAATGGCAAATGAATTGTTTTATCTCCTTTGTCAGGGGCTCGCTGGATATAATTTAACATGGCAAAGCACAGCCCTGGACTTGGAGAATAATAAAAGCAGATGGAGTGCTTTCTCATTTAAGTGACCTTTTTGTTCCTTGACTTGAATCGGGCTGTAAATTAGCAGCACTAAGTAACTAGTGCTCCCCATACACACCTGCTTACTTTCCTAAGCACAGGCAACCTTTCCTGCTCGGCTGTTTGGTTTAATGGCATCTCTCTGACATCAGACAGATGTGTCTTGATGCTCACGGTGCTACGTAAACTGTGCTAATGGAACCTCAAGGCAACCTTGAACAACAAAAAGCAACCTTGAACATCAAGCAGACAAATAAAAATGAGGTGACGGCTGCTAGAATTGCAGAGGATGCCTTCAAAATGTAAGCAGAGTTACCCTGGGCAAGCCCCTTGCTTGCCTGAACTCCTCATTAACAAAACAGTTGATGCAGGAAGAGAATGGATACGAGCAGAGTCGGCAACATGGAAGTCAATGTGATGATCAGCAGCACAGAGGATGGAGATCTGCTATTTGTCACAACCTCCAGACACCCAGACCTCTGCAATGCCTCCAGGACCAAAGGGGCTGACACTTGTTTGAGGTTGAGGAAAACATTACATTTTGACAATCCTGGAACACTAATATCTCTCTCATAGTGTCATTCAGGGTGAAAAATCCCTTTAAAGTCAAAACATTCGGGCACTTTCAGTGTGCACTGGGATGTTTCATCAGTCTTAGAGAACTGTCAAAACTGTTTTCATTTACAGGTAACGCATTTTCTAACATAATGCTCTTCCAAACCTTTTTCCAAAGAGCTGCAGCTTTTAGTGTTCTCCATTTACATAGTCAACACAAAAGCTCTACAATACTTTTATACTTCCATCCAACTGTGCAGCTCTCATTTGAAGTTTTTAAATGGATGCACTTAGGAAACTAAACTTTTTTATATCTCCTTACTCATTAGCAGTGGAAGACTGATCTTTTGTCTTGGCTCAGTCTGGGTCCTTTGTGTGCGATCTGCATGAGCTGTAGGCTGGCTGGCCATGGCACCAGCTACCTCATCCAATTTTCACAATCCAATTACCACATTATGTTCCTCTTCTCCTTGCCATGGACCTCATGTTCCTCATACAGATGAAAGACACCCCTTAAGGCTTAGCAGAAATTAGATCACATATTAATATATTGCCTAGGTCTGCCTAGATCCCTCTGCCCTATTATTGCCTTTGTACCTTTATACTAAGGCTTCTGACGAGGGCAGAAGTAAAGCACAATGGTGGTAAGTGTGCGAATGAAATCCACTCTATTGCCCCATTGCACCTAATGTAAAGAGCACAGCCTGAGTGCTATGGAAAATGAACATTCAACACCGGGAGAAAGAAGTTTTGAAGTGGGCTGAAAGGAAGAGCATCGGGGTCACCCGGCTCCAGCAGCAAGATGCCCAGATTAATGAATGAACTCCAGAGTGAACACAGCCTTATGCCCACCAGAAACCAACACGTTGTCACAAACCAACAGCAGGAGCCCTCCTTCTTCTGATATGCATATAAAGAAGCAGGATGAAGGACTACTCGTTACAGGAATAACACTAGGAGATGAGAGTCCCCCCCTCTGCTCCACGTCCAAAGCCACTCTGTGATGGACCAGCTACAAGAGTTTTCTTGGGTGTACCACAAGACTCTCCAGAAGTGACAAGAACGCTACACTTGGTGTCTCCTTTATGCCACCCCACCCCATCCCTGTCTTGTGCCAAAAGCACCAAGGCTGAAGCTGTGCAGTACAAAGGGTCCATGAGTACTCCCACAAGTGCTTCAGGCTAGGAGCTGGGTACTGCTCAGCCCCTGGCATGGCACAAGTGATGTCTCTTACCGTGCCATAGCATCACAGTGTGAGGAGAGGGTTGAGAGCTCTGTTTTATTCTGCTGGGGTTTTTTTTTGTGATGAGTTTGCCACTGGAGAAAAGCTTGTGACGCCAGAGCCCTTCCTCAGGGTGCTGGTAAAGACTTAAAGTTTACTGCAGCAAGCCTTGTAAAGACACCATGAGACACAGAATTCATTGTGGGCCTGTAAAACTAAGAACTGCCTGATTAACATTTGTTGATTAAAACATAACGTGATTACAGCTCCTATACAGCACTGCAACAGCTCTGTGGAACAGCGAGAGGCCGTCACCGAGCATCAGGCTGATCAGGAGCAAGGTGAAAGCAGAGCTGGCCCCGATCCCACACCTGCAGGAAGCCAGGGGGATGATGCTGCTGCTGCTGCTCCTGTGGGCTCAGGACAAAACTTCCATTACCTCGCAGCATCGGCGTTTAATTCACGTCCATTTCACACTGTTCTTTGTAACTGGTGCTGAGCGTTTACAGCTCTGATACTGACAGCGTGAACAACGCTCATTAATAAGAAAGCAAATGAGTTGCTGCTGCTGTAGGGATTTCAATGAATTTTAAATTTTTTGGAACAATATCTCTCGGTCCATACAAATTACAGTAGAAAATCAATTTGCCTGAATTCTGGGTATCCATTTATTTGGTTTCTTTTAATAACATGAACACCAAGAACTTATTATTCGAGAGTTTAGTTACACCACCTTTCACAGAGGTGCAAAGGTTGAGAGCAAACTCCAGGCATGGGAGGCTGCCCTGAGCCTGTCAGCAGGTTGGTGAGGCTGGGGATGCTGGAGGCTGAGGTGATGCCATGCAGTGCCACTATGGACCCACTGAAGCAGCACATGAGGAAATCTTTCTGATTGTACCCCCCAGCATCCATACCCTAAGTGCACTGCTCTCTGACTAGCAGGAACTGCTTCTCACTCGAGCACAGCCAGTGCAATGGAAGCTCAAAAGTAGGATGCCCTCCTGCTGTTGCAGCTGTATTCAACTTGCATGGCTCTGCTTGGGTTGGAAGGGATCTTAGACATCTTCAGGTTCCAACCGTCCTACCACAGGCAGGGCTGCCAACCACTAGGTCAACTACCAGATCAGATTGCCCCAGGCCCCATCCAACCTGGCCTTGAACACTTCAAGGGATGGGGCATCCACAGCCTCTCTGGGCAAGGAATGGTCTCTGTGAGCCAGCAGGGTCACATCCCAACCAAGAGAGCTCTGCTCAGTGCAGGAGGTCCTCACCTGGACACAGGGGTCACTGCTGCCTGTCATATTCCTCAGTCCTCTCATTTTATTGAGCTCTGCTATAAATGGAAGCAAAGTACTGCAGCTGTGCTTTGTATCAGACCTATGCTGGCCATCACACAACCTTATTTGGGTTCTGCTGAAATCCAGAGAATAAGAAAATAAGTAAAATTTGCCCTTTCCTCGATCCATTGGTGTGGTTTTATGGACAGTGGGCTTTATCCTAAATATTTCATTTCATACACAGGCTTTAATCTGGACCTGAAACCTTTTCTGCAAAGAAAAGAACACTGAAAAAAGGAAAAAAAAATAAAGGATAATAAACAATCCATTCTTCTTCACAGTAATGGTGGTGGTGAAGTCTCCTTCCCTGGAGATATTCAAGACCCACCTGGACGCCTACCTGTGCAACCTGGGTTGGGATCTGCTTTGGCAGGGGGTTGGACTCAGTGATCTCTAGTGGTCCCTTCCAACCCCTACAACTCTGTGATTGAATCCAAACCCATTAGAAATCTCTGTTCTAGAGAGAAAGATGTCCCATTTCCTTGGAGAGCTGGGCCAAAACCAACAGAAAATGAAGCAATCATGGGCAGGAACCTTATCTCCTCTCGTGCTACAGTTCCAGTGGCAGGCTGTCAGGGATGCTTTGTGTTTGCAATATAATATTAAAATCAACTTTAAAAATAAAATAAAAAAATATATATTTAAGGCTGAATGAGTGTGTGAAGCAATGAAACATTTTTCTATAATTTAGCCAGATCAGGACAGGCCACCGAACTCCTTTTCTGCAATTTTCCACCTTATTAGAGAAACGGTGCACATGCTTTTTTTTTTTTTATACCTAGGGAAGTGAAGAACTCATAGGAATGCTGTCATTTGCCCCAGCTTCACCTTCAAGGACCTCTTTCAATTTCTGCTTCATGCTCTGTTTTCTGCTAACAGTGATTGCGTGCAAGAAAATCCCTGAACATCACATAACCCTCTAGAAAAGAGCCAGCAAACATAACTGACGGAACAGTTTTTCTGTCCAGGTGCATGCAATGCAGAACTTAACAAAGGTGAGCACCAGCTCTGCACAGGGTGTCATTCCCAGCTGCAGCCAACAGGACATAGTGCTTTGGGCTGGGCTAGGGCAGTTCTAGATCTCTGAGCTCACACCTTGCACCCCAGCAGACAGCAGGGGAGCTGCATTAGAATTGCTCTTCAACACTCAGAAGCCTTTGTAAACCCAGCTGGAACCCAACAGCAGCCAATGGGAAGTGCATGATGCTTCTGAACACTGGGTATGGGCTACCCTAACTGATCTCTGGCCAAATTCTGTCTTGCATTAATTTCAGAACGCTCCCTGATCCAATTTTGTAACTTGAGTGTGAAAGATCTGCATATATTTATTACAATGTCATTAAAGATGCTTTCATAAGAAAAATTCATTTCAAAATCATAGTTTTGCTCCACATTTGTACAGAGATGCCTTGAAGTGTTTGATCAGTGAAATGAATATTCAGTTTCAAAACCAGGAATCACCCAAAAGCAAGAGTCTACCTATTTCTTCAGAGCTCTTGACTTTTGAATCTGAGAAGTATTGTGAATCAATTCAGAGACCTAAAAGGACCTCACTGCATTACATATGAGTCTGGATCCCACAGCCCAGCACTGTTCAACCTTGGTCATGCCCATTAATTAAAGACATCTTGTTTATCTGTAATCTCAGGTGGTCAAGATACTGTTGGAGTTCTGGTGACCTGGGTACAAATCACACACGTTGCTGGGACCTTTGCAAGGCTTTGCAGTACTATTTACTGAGGTTTGAGCAGCACATAACATGAATCATCAGCTTGGTGTTTAAGCTCTTTACCTGCACTTTCCTTTGCCAGAGAAAATAACAATATATATAATGGATAGCTCCAGGTCTCCAGTTGATGTTGCCCATATTGAACACACACTGACTCAAGGAAGCCTCATTTTGTATAAGGCAGTGTCTGGCAGCAGATATCATCCGGGAGGACAATGAAAGCCTTAAGATTTCTGACCTCAGAGGTGGCAAAGGAACCCAACACTTTGCAGTGAGTGAAAGACAGCCCACAGCACACCATCTCTTGGTACATATTTTTTCCCTGTATTCTGTCTTGAAGAGATTTTATGATTGCTATTTCAGGCAATTCTGCCCTTAATCTATAATAAATACAGCTCTAGCTGAATGCATCTGTTTGCTCTTTGTGCAACAAAAAGTCATGAACAGACCTTTAGCCATTTTTACAATGATCCATGAAAAACTGGCTGCTAATTAAGGGCCTGAAAATACAAAGAATATGATGTAACGAATTACAGCAGCACTTCCAGGATCATTGGTTTCAAAGTTCGTTGAGGAATGGGAGAAAAATACAGAGACAAATAACCTATGAGAAAAATAATCCATTTTTTTCTCTGTGGCAAGTCCCCCAGGCACACCACTTTCCCCACTGCCCTGTGATGCTCACTGCCTACCAGCTGCCTGCCAGCTACGACCATTCCAAAAAAGAGAAAGAAACTCTCTGAGAAGGTTTTGATAGAACAAAATAAGCATTTTATAAATGGTTAATTTCACATCTTAGAGTCCATCTGGTCCAACTCCCCTGCAACGAACAGAGATAACCACAGCTCCATCAGCTCCTCCCTGTACCACCATGCAGGACCAGCACAGGGCAGATCCAGGCTGCCCTTGCTGCCTGTTTGTCTGCCCATGATGATATAGATGGAAAAATAACTTCCCCCCCCTCCATCAGCTCTTCACATCAGCATTGCCCTTAGGAAGAGGTTTGGAGCCAGGCTGCAGGATGCAAGCCGTGTTATTCTCGGATCAGTAAAACAATTCTTAATACTTGAAAACAAGCTGTAATCTACTCACATATAATTTCTAGTTTCGGTGTCAGTGAGCTAATTTAAATTTTAAAAAAGTTTGCAGCTTCCTAATTAAATTTGCTGAAAGCATTTCTCTTATCAGAAGTGTAACGACCGCCGTAACTCAGCTCTGGCAGTTGCCTGTGTGTAACAACCTCCCTTATGCTAAGCCAGGAGTTATAGCTCCATAACAGCAGCATCCAGTGTCTATCTCAGGGCTTTGCTAACCCACAGCTGACCCAACACACTCCTTTACACACCTATGTACAACCCTTCACACTTCTTTTTTTGTGGAAGTTTCATGGCACTGGGGTTACACTGACAAACACTAAGTGAAGTCACTGTTTTCACATCACCTCATTAAATGTTCAATTTTAATTGCACTTTGTCATGAGTGAGGTTGTGAACAGAGCCTGATCCAGCACTTGAGTGTGTAAAGGGATCGTGCAGTCATTATGTTGAGGTGATGCCAGGTTATACCAGGTCTGCCCACATCAGTGTTAGCACGGACTGCACGGGGCAGGCAAGTGCTCCAGGAGCCTTAGAAAGGCCACATTGCCCCCAGGGCAGTACTTATGGCACAGGAGACCACGTTCTCCCACAAGCCTAGCAGAAAGCCAGCAGCCTGGAGCTGCCCCATTCCTTCCCAGCCCTAGCACAGGGCCAGCAGCTCAGCAGCTGTGAGGTTTTGCAAATCACACCTTAGAAATTTGCCAGCAAGAGAGGAGTGAACATTTTATAAGCCCACCCTTCATTAAGTCCAATACGCACTCTGCAAATCAGGTTGCAGACAGCCCTGTAAATCTGTGTCCCTCTCTGCACGGGGTGCATTTGCATGCATCTGCACAGAGGCATTCCCTAGGAGATCCCACTGCCCTGCCCTCTGTGTAGTGAAGCAGTGCATTAAATAAATTTTATCAGTGTCATTAAAGAATTCAACAGCACAGCCATTATAAAGGAGCACGAAAATGACTCCTGGCTCTCCCACAACATGCCTGTTTGTGGAAAAGACAAACAAGAGGTTCCTAGAACGCCATCAGAGCACACACTGCAACACATCGCTCCCTCCCCTCCTCTTCCTTAATCCCATCACTTCTGAGCAGTAGATAACACACATTCATGGCTTTGTGTAGCAATTTATGGGGAATAACAGGCTGTTTGACTGCAACAGCACAGCTGAAACATAAGCTCTGAACCTTCACTAAGAATTACAGGGTTGGAAGGAATCCCAAAGCATCCCCAGCTCCACCCCTGCCATGGGCTGGGGGATCCTCCAGCTCAGGCTGCCCAGGGCCCCATCCATGGCACCTCCAGGGATGGGCACCCACAGTTCTGGGCAGCAGTGCCAGGGCCTCATCACTCTCAGAATAATTTCCTTCTAACATCTAATCTAAATCTCCCCTATTCTCTATGCAGAGAAAAAAAATTAAAGAGAGAAAACAACAGTAAAACATTGTTCCCATAGCTGTCGGTGTCCCACTGCTGGCAAACAGGCTGTGAGCAGGAGCACTGGGAGGTCTGCACCAATGTGGGTTAGGTCGTGGGTAACCTACCAATGGAATCAGCAACATCCCATCTGGACGGGCTGCAAAGGGCTGAGTGTTTCGCTATTGATTGCTTCCCATTGGGAAATGCCACATTTAGCCACGTCAGTGCAGTCCCAATAAGGCAACCATTAGTTGCACACACTTGCAGATTTTTTTTTTCCATGCAGTCTTACCAATAAAACCTAACTTCTCCAGCAGCAGCGCTTCCAGATCCCTCTGAATACAAACTGGGTCTGCTCAGGTTTCCACAGCCACACATAATTAAACAATCCAGATTCTTCAGGGTTTTTCCAGCCTGTAGCAAATCTGAAGCCCTGAAGGATGAGGTGCTGCCTTCCACTGATGGCAATCAGCTCCACTACGAGCTTTGTTTTATCTATCTCAGCTTCCAAACTAAAGGGCTTCCACCTCTCACCTACTGATCTGCAGCATCCAAACACAGATCCCCCAGCTTCTCTCCCCCAACTTCAGCCATCCATTCCAGTGTCCACAACTTTTAATTTCTGAATATTCATTTCAGGTACGAACCGTTTGTTCTGCTAAAAACCAATTCTCAATTATATATGTTTTGAAAAGCAACGTTTTCTGATGAAAAGAATTCCTCCTGGATAGTATCTGAACAACCCCACACATTAATTCCAGTTCCTTGCACAGCACAGCATGGCATCCAGATACACCTTTTCACACCTTTTTCTCCTTGGATCCTGTCCCAAGACAGCTTCCCATTGCTGTGCCGCACGGTGCTGGCCCCCACCACTCCAATGGCTGCATTTTCTCTTTATTTCAGCATGACATGTTGTCAGCCAGTGTTTATTCTGCATCCTTGCAATACCTCATTGTCATCTCCACAAAATCCATATATGCAGTAAAATAAAGGGGATGTAGTTCTGAGAAACTCTGATGCCGCTTGCCAAAGCAACCCTGTTACATAAAACTAGTGAGATGCATGTACAGATGGCAAGGTGAATTGCATTTTACCATAGGCCTCCTCTGCATGCACATCAGTAGAAACGTGCCTGACTGATTATGAGCAAAACAAATATCCTTCTCTAGCTCCAACTCAAAATACAGTTGGCTTATTAAATGCTTTGTAAATTCATTGATGCGGCAAGAACCTGACATCGTGTAGTGTGCTACAAGGGTTGTATTTCCTAGCATTATACACTGTATTGTAACTTCAAAGAGCTGTAAATCTGCAAACAAAAAGCAGGCGTACACTCGGGGAAGATGGAGAAGTGGCCATACATCACTGAAAGCAATGGGATCCTCTTCCCCTGTCACATACAGAGCTGTGGCTGCAGGCTGGTCCGGCACTGCACCTCAGAGGTGCATTACAACTTGGGGCCTCCCTGCCATGGAAGCACTGTGAACTATGCAGAAAACACCAAGCAACCCATGTAGGGCACAGCCTGGGATTTATCCTTCCAAGCAGACTTGACATGGAAGAACCTTTGCTGCACAGCTGTGCGCTGGGCACCTCAGTGCCAGCAGATCCTCAGCAAAGGTTGCCCAGAGATGTGGTGGATCCCCGTCCTTGGAGACGTTCAAGGCCAGGCTGGAAGGGTCTCTGAGCATCTGATGGAGCTGTGAGTGTCCCTGTTCACTGCATGGGAGTGGGACCAGATGGCCTTTAGGGGTCCCTTCCAACTGTAAGGATTCTATTAGGGAAATCCCACTGTCTGGCAACCATCAGGCCTACGGCCAACATCGACTGCTTTGCTCCATTTCTCGTAGCTAGGAAAACATGTGCTTTCTGAGCAATTACCCTCAGCTGTCACAACACATGGGTCACATCTGACCCTCTCTGATTTCCAGTGCAATGACAGGCTCCCAGCAACCAGCCCTAAAGCCATTTGTGGAGGTGCTGTCCAGCGATGCCCTTTGGAAATGAGGAGACAGCAAATCAGGGGAAGGTGGAATTTATCAGCTGTGCTGATTGCAGAAACGTACCTTTCCTAGCAGACCTATCCGTATCCATTTTTTCTCTGAAGCACTTGATCATAAGGACAACTGAGAAATGGAAATCTGAGAAAAAATTGTGGAAGCCAGTTGAAAATAAAAATCTTATTCATAATTCATTTGTAGAAGTCTCATCTGAAGTTTTCCAACACTATTCAAGCTGGTTGAATAATTCAAAGAGGTATGAATTTCTTCAAAATAACAGCAAAATTTGGGAAATCTGAGCTTCCTCTGCCCTCCCAATTCTGCATGAGTGACAGCAGGTTTGTGTCAGTGTCAATGAAAATGAATCAAAGCGAATAGACGTGGGAAACAAAGCCATCCCCATAAACCACACTGAAATACAAATACACAAACCCAAAGATACAGAAAAACAAAAGCACTGCACCATAAACCTTCAAAACAGCTGCAGGATTAAGCTGACTTTGCCTGAAGAGATGGAAGTGCAGCAACTCTGTGAAGTCCACAGTTCCTCTTGGTGGATTCAGCCTCCTCGCCACTCTTTACCACTTTTTTGTTTATTGTCATTGTAAACGTGCAGAGGTCGTATTAGCAATTCATTGCCTTAATTAAAAGGAGGAAAGCGTTTAGTAAAAGAGGTCACTGGCACTTCCATGATGTTATTGGCAGTGCTGCAAAGCAAATGCAGATGTCGCTGAAGGACTGTGGGTGACAACTGTAAGGCCAAACAATTACAATTCAGTTCCCCAGTCACCAGCTAGCAAACACATTCCCTTTAATAGCAAATGTGAAAGCTGCATGCAGAACAAGGGTTATAGAGGTGCCTGCTTATGTGGAAAAGTGATCCATGCTGGCTGAGCTAGTAGGAAGATGCAATGAGCTCGTGCTTTGGGACAGGCAGGGAAACTGAGAAACATGCAGGTTGGCTGCTGAAAGAGGTAGGGATCAGCACTGCCAGAAAAAAACACGTGCTACCAGAGCTACCATGGCAAACAGGCACTAAGAGCTACCGAGGCAGGCTTGTGTGAGCAATATGGGTGCTGTCTGAGGGCTGAATCCATGAGCAAAAGACTCAAAGTCCCCACAACTCCTACTGCTTGGGAAAAAAAAAAAAAAGGAAAAAGAGAGGAAAACTTTTCTTCTGACTTCAAACCAATAAATGTTAACCTCGTGTTAGGTCATCTCATGCAGCAGCCCCAGTTGGAGATGTGCTGAGTATCACTCAGGACACTACAACACCACCACCAATAAATTCATGCATGTGAGGTGTGACCACTGTCGTGCTGTATGCACTGCAGATATCCGAAGGCACACCATTACTGGGGGTATGGCCCTCAGCACAGCAAGTGATGGAGGCAGACATTACAAAGGAGAAGGAAAAAGAAAAACCTTACGTGGAGTTATAACTTGTAAATAGTTTGTCTTGACAGAACAGTTCCCATAAGCAATGCCCCATGCCAAATCTACCAAGAAAGAGTTAATTAAGACTTTGTGGTTTGAATTGTGGCTGCCCCTGTCTGAGCTGGGGCTGAGGTGAACAAGAGCTGAACAAAGCAAAGGCAACCCATGCAGAGGTCAGGTACTGGGGCACACCACAAGTGCTGGGGGGACTGCAAGCTAGCAGCAGTGGCACATCCCTGCAGAGAACAGCCAGGCAGAGGCAGTGCATCCTGCCTGGGAATGGATGGAGAACAGCCCTTTGCTCAGCTAACTGGAAACAAGGCAAGCACTCACAGAAGCACAGAATGGTTCGGGTTCCCTTTAGAAAATGTATAGGAGAATTTTCCAGCATATAATTGAAATCAAACTTTTAGCAGCTGGCAATGACAAGTGATCCTTTGGCTCAGCATTACACCTGTACCATCTAATTGTCAAAGATATGTATCCTGTACTCTAAGCCAGCTTCGTATCCAGAGGGTGCATCACGATGCCCGTGTGCTACAAGAAGGCAGAACAAGGGGGAGGTCAGTACTCAGGTCTGGTTGGAAAATGCTATGAAATGACAGGAGCAGTGCAGTTTGGGAGCAGGTGCCCTCCTGTCCCCATCTCACACACAGTTGGTGTACCCAACCAGAATCACTCCGGCGCCTATCACAGTGTGGAGTGTGAACAAGGAAGGTGTCCTGCACATTAACACTAATTCCTCAAATACTCCTTCTAGCTGTTGCTTTTTTTCTTCTTTTACTTTCTTTATTTTTAATTTGAAGAAAAACCATCAACACAAACAAAATCAAACCGCTTGAATTACTCAGGATTATGTGTTGATAGATGCCAGGAAGCAAGCACTCCATGACCTGTAGCCTAGAGGAGGACGAGGCATTAGGGCAGTAATGGTTGCAAGATGCAAACTGCTGCTGTGACACGAGCTGCACTTCCATCTGCCTTTACCTCTGCCTTTTCCTCAAACAACTCCATATGCCAATTAACTACAAAGAGTCGTGCTGTGATCACTTTGACCCAAAGCTCTTAGAGGTTGTAAAGAAGGTTAGATTTTCATTTCTAAAACCACCAACAAGCTCTCCTCTCAGCCAGGATGGTAAAGATCTCTTTTCCATCACACTCCACTTGGTACACAACACAAATTGGTGGAAACCTTTGCCGTTAAACACCACAGAATCACGTATTGATAAAACTGCATGACATTTCATGGCTGGTCATTGCAAGCATCACGCTCAGAACGTCTAATTACCCAACCCACAATTAACCCTCACCACAGCTAAAGCCAAAGCTCTTCTAGGCAGGGTGGTGAAGCTCGGCCTCAGCACTCTCACAGGAGATGGACAGTCCCCAGAATGACTTAGTGATGAAAAGAAGCTGACAGTACAGTTTGCCTTTAGCATATGCTGCTAAACTGTAAGATCTCTCTTCCCTTGCAGTGGCAGCATAACACGCTGGCTGTGCTTGCCAAGCCTTCCTCTATATACATGTGTGGCTGCTATAAACAAGAAAAAAGATAACTCAGAAATAACTGGTTTCCATAAAAGCTAGACTAGGTTGATGCTGCTCTTAGGGAGGTCAGTCCATAGGTTGGTATCTGGGAGATCACCTGCACATGCAAGTACCAGCTTTGGGACTGAGAAATTCACAACTACAGATCGAAAAAGAGAGAGTAAAAGAGTATTCCAGTTATACTTGCAATGTCCTTCCCAACATCTGAAGGACTTTTGATTAGGTATTAGATTAATTTCCTCATTCCACTCTAACTACAATGCATGGAGATTCATTCATTAAAGGTTTCTTATTAGACAAAGGCTCCTAAACTGTTGATGAAAGAAAGACTTGGAGGCCGATTCCTAATGAGACCTTGTGTCATCTTTAAACTTGTATTGAACTTCCAGATTTCCTTTGAAGAAGGAAAGTATTGTAAAAAGTTTCCTACAGTGACATAAAGTTTCAGCTTTATACATTTTACAATAAACCACATTTTTCTGCTAAACCCATGGAGAGATCTGAAACTATGAAGCAACAAGTCTGCCTATTAAAGCCCCTGTCTTTTGTTGGGTATTTCACTTGCATTAACTGGGAAATTGCCAGGCTCCCTTGTTGGTAAAATAAACGTGTCCTCCCTGGAAAACACGACCAGATTTTAATACAGGATTCCTCCTGGTTATTTCTTGTTTCTTTCTAGATATGTTGTAATGGTATCTGCTTTGAAGTTCATTATCTTGCTTTATCTCTTCTTTAAGGAGCAATTTCTTGCTATTTCTTGTGCTGGAACTAGTCTTTATGTAGAAGTCTGGAAGCACAAAGAATAAAACCCAGCCTTGCAGAACTGTGAGATGTGTCCAACAGAATTGTCAGCAGTCATACAAAAACAGCAAAACCTTGTGCCTGCTTTTCTAGTCTCCCATACTGTCGATGCATTGAGAAGTGGTTTTGTGTTCAATTTCTCTGAGCCCAGTGCAAGAAGGGCTGAGTACTCTTGATGTACTATCTGTAGCAGAAAATGCCATGCATACAGCTGCTGAACACACAGACAAGCAGTTGCTGGAGAGTAAAAACTGGACCCAAGCACACCCAAAGGGAAATTCCAGAAGTTCTTGTATTTAGAGTAGAAATCTGGAATGTTCACTCAAGCCATTATGCTCCCATTTTTAGTGAGAAAACACTGAGAAACTTGGGTGTCCATACAGCCTGCAGGGCAGCAAGAGAGGCATAGGTGCCAGCCCAGGTGCATCATCAGTCCACACACAGAACCAGGCTGAAAGGATTGGGGCAAGAGAAGGGGATCAGGCCCTTCAGATTCCCAAGGCCTTCTCCAGGCACACAAAGCAGAGAAGAGGCACACTAAGACAAGAACTGCATTAAGGACATCCCAAGGCCTGCAGTCTTTGGGAAGGTACCCAATGAGGCTGAGTTAGAAACCTAATGTTCTCAGCGTCCCACTGTAACAAATGGGAACATGCTGTGTCAGCTTTGCCATCCCACTGGTGAGCACAGCATCCTCCAGAGTGACCTACTGCACTCCACTGATGAGGAAGGGTCAGCCCAGGGGTCTTTCCCCATCATCTTCAAATTTCAGCACCCATTCCAAAAGCATGGCTTTACTTTTTCTTCACACACAAATCTCAAACCTCACTCAGGATGCCTGACCTCAGTGGGTGCTCCCATAAGCAACAACAGCCTCTGCCTGGGAGCACCAGCACAAGGTAACCCAAGACACAGCAACATGAGCTGTCACATCCCACTCTTCAGAGTCACCCAACACCTGGGGTGAAAGGACAGTCCCTCTTGGGTTAAGACAGTGGAAGGAAGAATGCAAGGACAAAGTTGGGTTCTTTAAGACCTGTTTTCAGGTGAACCATGGCTGTTGCCCTGCAGTAGTACACTCAGCTGGCTGCTGCCACAGCCTGCAGTCCCAAAGGCTGCTTGAGCTCTTCCAGCTGTTGACACCCAAGTTGAAGAGGGAAATGGCAGGCAGGTTATGCAACTGTCACACCAGTATTAGCCACTAATATAAGTATTAAGAAAACATGACTTTTTCCCCATAAAATATTTAGGGCAGAACATATACATGTGTACTAGTTTTAATCAAACTGAATAAGAAGGTTGTTCTGACTTCAACTCTTGGAAACCAAAACGAATTTGGTCTGACAGCTGCTACCTGCTTTCTTAGCAGAAAGTGTGGGGAAGAATAAACGTTCCACAGGACATCATTTGCAAACCAGTACCAGATACAGGCTAAGGATACTAACAAGAATAAAGCCAACACTGCCAGGTGTGGCTGCTCACAGCCCTGGGCAACTGACCAGGGAATGGGACTGGAGCATCTCAAAGGGTCCCCTTCAACCTCAATGATTCTGTAGGAAAGGAATCAGAAAATAGCTATATATACTCTGCTAGCTAATTTTAAGTGGTTTTTTGTTGGTAAACATTGTATATGTGTATGTCTATCAGTATACATACTGAGTGGACTCTGATGTATCTATATAGGATCATATGAGAGAGTCAGTCACCTTTATCCCTCTACATGCACTATCCAGACACCAAGTTCAGACAAGACATCTGGGCGTGGAACTCCTTTTCTTCTCCCATCCCAAAATAAAACCTGCCTGTGGAACCTCAGTGTCCTGCTGACACAAACTGGGGCAGGATGAGTAGTGCCTCCAGGAAAAAGCCAGGTGAGAGCTGTGCCCGAGAGTGTCTATGAAGCACAAATCCTCCAAAATAAGACCTACGTGATACAGTTCATGCCCTACTTACTCAGGGCTGTGCTGTGCATCATAGTCTGGTTCAACATACCCAAATTTCACACTTTTTCATTGTTAGAATCATTAAGGTTGGAGGAGACCACTGAGATCACCAAGTCCGACTGCTGACCCATCACCACCATGCCCATTTTGGGGTCTTATGAACATTCCCATACAGTCTTTGGGCCTTGAGTCCTCATCCAGGCATCGATGCATGACTCCAAGTGCTCTGCAAACCAAGGCTTAGGTTCATTACGGGTTATTAACTCCCTGTGGCTAATGGACCCCCATCAATGGCTGTTATCAGAGCAGTCAGTGAGCATGGGATACTTGAAGCTGCTCAGCCTGGCTCCTGCACCAGGGGCCCATGCTCGGGCCCCCAGGTTGGGCTTGTCTCTTTAATTCATTGTTCATATTTTCCATTAGGATCACACACCTCCCTCATTCTCCTTTTAACCCACTCAGTGCATTTTATTGTTACTGCAGCATAAAACAAAGATAACAGCAATCCCCACAGAGAGCAGCAGAGTTCATACATCCTACTGACCCTTCCAGAAAGGCAAGCAGAAACGTACCCACATTGTATGGTCATGCAGTTGTACTCCCCACAAGTAAACAAAAGTACTCATTCTTACAGCTACAAAAGGTAACCCTTCTCTTTCCAAATTGAGTGAAAGGATGGAAACTGCATCCCTGTTCGTAAGACATTCATCAACTCCAGACTAAATTTAATGATGTTAACAGTCAGCCTTGGCTTTCATAATCACTCAAAAGGCTTCTGCTGCACTTCCTTGATCCTGAGCTTTTTGTTCACAATTCAGCAGTATTTTATAGTCCATAAAGACTGAGAAGCTTCGTGGTCTGAACAGGGCAGGAATCACACCATTAATATTACTATTTATTACTTTTTTCAGCTCGGACAAACTTAAATCACATGTGCAAAAGTCCAGGTTGGCACGAGGCACAGAAACACCTGTATTTAGTATTTTGATCAGTCACAGAAGAGAGCAAATCATGAACTTGTCTGTATAAGCTGCCTGGCTGCTGACAACATCTGTCACAAATAAGGCTGAGAAATAGTGAAGTCTGGTTCATGAATGAAGTGTGTGTCAAGGTAAGAGAGCATCCCCTCAGCATCATAAACAGCTCTTTGATGCAACTTTCATAAACGGTTTAATTTTTCTCTTTTATCTTGTCTCACACACTCCTCTCCTTCAGCAGCACCCACAGAGGAGCTGGTGGCTGCAGAGCTGCCCCCTGAAGGCGGGGGGGGGGGGGGGGGGGGTGTTCCTGCCAGCTTTGTGGGAAGAGAGGAGGACCTCCAAGCTCCCCAAACCCAGCCCCACCTCTCCATGCCCACTGACCATGCCCCTCAGTGCCACATCTCCCCTTTTTGCAATCAGAACCACAGCAGCCTTGTCCAGCCTCACACTGTGTAGAGGAGCAGCTGGAAGATGCTTCCTGCCCTCTGTATACCATGATACATTCCAACACAAACAGTCACTGCCCTCTACTGTTATGAGTGACAAAATTGTCCAGGACAAAATTACCTTTTTCCCCATCAAATTATGGAATCACCAAGTCATCAAGGTCAGAAAAGACCTCCAAGATCATCCAGTCCAACCATCCTCTTACCACCAATATTTCCCCACTAAACCACGTCCCTCAGTGCCACATCTCCATGGTTTCTGAATGCCTCCAGGTATGGTGACTCCACCACCTCCCTGAGCAGCCCACTCCAGCACATCACCACTTCTTCATGAGTTTTTCCTAACATCTAACCTGAAATTCCTCCCTCTCCACCCATGTCTTGGACAGGGAGGGCAGAGCATAGCAAACCACTCAAGCAACTTCTCCCTCATTAAGTATCTGCTCGTGGATGTACAGGGCTGTGGGGAAAGTATTTCTTTCTTACAGCTCACAGAGAACTATATTCTGCTATTAATTACAAGCATAAATAAGTAATGCACCGCTGTGCTTCTCTGTATTCCTCTTTTTTTTTTTTAATTTGGATTTGAAACGTTGAAAAATTAAAAAGTTTTACATGCAAACCTAACTGGATATTTAATCCTCTTTGCAGGCTTGGGTATAGGTTTCACACCTTGAGGCGCTGGCACGTAATTACTATGCCCTTCCACCATCACAGCTCTGTTAGAAAGGATTCTGCAAGTTATCAGAAAACACCTTCTCTAATTTTGGTATGCAAAATTCTGATTACAGTATGAATGTTTTATTTCTTAATTCTCTACCTTTTTTTTTTTTTCCCCACCCCTGGGTGTTGAAACATAATTAATTCTGCTTTACTCTTTCTAATAGATTTACGTGTATTATCATATATATTAAATTTTCACTTCTGTAACTTTTTTTGTTGCTCCCCACACTGACGACGTTCACTTCATTAAAAACATGTAATCCCTGAGCTGCGATCAAGACATAATTGCACATTTTTGGATTCTAATAACACACACATTCCTCATATGTTATTAGTGCAACTCCCTGCTACACCTGTACGACCTGGAAGAACCTTCCCACCTGAAACGCTTACTAGATCAGGGCAATTTTGTTTGATGGAAATGGAAGAAAGTGGGGGAGCCCATGAGTTTATCCTGGTGCTTCACACCGTGGCTTTCAACTGCAGTGTACCACTTCCCTGTTCAAAGTGACACTTCATTCAGTGTAATTAAAACTACAACACAGATCCAGAACGGCAAAGCAAAGGGCAAGCAGACTAATTGATCTTCACCACTATCTGCTATTACCATATTGCTTGGCTTGTATTTTAGATACCAACAGCTCAACATCACAGAATCACCAAGGTTGGAAAAGCCCTACAAGATCATCCAGTCCAACCGTCCACCTACCACCAGGAGGAGTAAAGCATTTCAGATTATTCAATTATTTCCAACTGATCAACGTTTTTCCTGAAGTGAGAATATTTTTCTGGTGTCAGAAGCTGTCTCTACCCACAGAACCAGTGCCCACTCTGTGGGATGGCTGCTGACCTCCTCACTCCCAGGAACACATAAGTCATGCTGCACTTGTTGGGCCTCAGCCCTGGAAAATGCATTAGGCATGTCACAGTTGTTTTTATTTCAGTCTGTTCAAAGCAATTAAGAGTTAGGAAAAATAATATTGTTCAGAGATAACAAAGTTCAAAGCTGTTCCAGCGACTCATCTGAAGCCATATAGCACATTACGGGTAAGGGAGGGCAAAGGATGCCAGGGGTGTTGCCTAACGCATCTTCACATCCATATATCTGGAACATAAGTAAACACTAAGGAGCAGACAGTAACACTGACAAGCACTTCTCACTGTCCCTCTGTGCCTACTGAAAGCCATCACACCTACAGAGCAGTACTATAAAATTAAAAAAAAAAAAAAAAGATAAAAACTGGTGTGCAGGCCAGGCTTAGCTCAAAGCACCAAGCTCTCTGCCTCCCCCTGACACAAGCACTGCCCAGGCAGCCTCACAGCTTGCTGAAACACTGCCACAGCTCCAAAGATGAAAATACCTCCTAGCATGAAGCCAATCAGCTGTATAAACACTACTCACAGCTTTGTTAGGAATATCAGGATCTCACCCAGAATTTTGATATTCTGTTTTGGGGGATGACATACCAGAGAAACTGTTGTTAGCTGCTAGTTACCTCCTACTTGTAACAAGCTGTCAGAAATAACAGGGAAAAGCCAGAATAGTCACTTCAAATCTGCTGGCAAGACATCAGCTCTCAATAAAAATCTGAGATCAAATTAGAGATGTCTGGTGACAGAAAGAACATAACTTGGAGCCCAGACAGGTGGGTGACCCCTGCCTTTGGGAAGTGAGTAGGTTTCCAGCTAAGGGATGCTGCATGCAGCTGGCTCTCCTCCTGTGCCATCCCAATCATGCACTGATGTAATGAATTCAGCCTCCCAGCTTACAGCCAACACAGTCTTCATTCTGCGTGGCATGTGTGAGACTGCAGCATGTCCTCTTGGATGTAGGGACACCTCAGGGTGTCATAGGGCCATAAAATGGTTAGGTGGAAGGACCCTCACAGGTCCCAGCCCCACTTCTGCTATAGGCTGGGTGCCCTCCAGCTCAGGGAGCCCAGGGTCCCATCCATGGTCTCAGGTACCTCCAGAGATTGGTACTGCCCAGAGCTGTGGGTGCCCATGGCCTCAGTGCTTCTGGGTAAAGAATTTCCTCCTCACATCCAACCTAAAACTCCCCTCTCTCAACTTGCACCAGGGGAGGTTCACGTTGGCATTAGGAAAAAATTCTTCTCAGAAAGAGCGTTCATGTGCTGAAATGATCTGCCCAGGGAGGTGCTTGAGTCACCATCCCCAAAGGTGTTCAGAAACCATGGAGATGTGGTACTAAGGGACACAGTTTAGTGGGGAAATACTGGTGGTAGGTAGATGATTGGACTGGATGATCTTGGAGGTCTTTTCCAACCTTGGTGATGCTGTGATTCTATCTCCTGCCTGCTTACAAGCTCCCTTTATATGAAAGAGTGTTTATATTTAAAAAAAGAAAAAAACTAGAAGAAAGAAAGAATGCTTGTATCTCAGTAGTACACTGACAGGCTTTGTTTTGCAGTCAGACAGCAGGAAGCCTGACCACCAACTAGAAGGTTCAGGATATCGCCCCTGGAGCGGATATCTGTCCTAAGGCACAACATGCCCTATGCTTTCTGAGCTGTCTGTTCTTTTCGTGTGGAAAATGGTTTGCCACTTAATCAACATTCAGAAAAAATATGACACGTATACATATTTATGCAGCTCAAGCAGTTGTTATGTGACGTGCTGTACAGGCTGACAGCTCAGCACACTGCTATGCCAAAGGCAACCCACTCCACAAAGGGCTGAGAGCAGCAGCGTATCCTGAGCCCACAGCACAAACCACGACTGCCAGTGGTGTTTCATTTCAAGTCAGTAATTCCAACCTGTGCTCCTACAAAAGCATAGATAAACACCAACGGTCTGTTAGAGCAATATTGATAGTTTGCTTGTTTGCTTAGAAAATCCCTGAAATCACAAAGTCGATTGTATAAACCCACAACCAGCAAACCAGATACCGTGTAACACAGGGAAAAGAAAAGGGGCTTTAAGACGAAACTAGAGGAGCTCCCTGGGCTCCCCCAGCTGCCAAAACTCCCCTCTTCCACCACGTTACTCCTGTCCTTAATTCTAGAAGCTAAAGGAGAGCTGGATAGTGGATCTGCTCATATTTCCATCCGCTGAAGCCAATGCTCCATAACTCTGGGCTGGATTTCTATGCTGTTCCAGCTGCCACCTGGGTTCTGCAGCCCCATGTACGTGGGGATGGCCCCAGCTGCAGCAGTGACAAGTGCCACTTGTCTCCCCAGGAGTGGCACTATGCCTAACAGGTACAGAGCCTTGCCCTGCTGCTGTCAGGCCCTAAATCACAGGTAAGGGCCAATACACTTTGTGGTGGGCTCCAGATGCTGGGTAATGGCACACCAATCCCATCCCTTCTTTGCTCCTATGTAAGTGGTCACCCCCCGATGCAGACAGGGCAACAAACCCAGGCCCTGTGCAAGGTCCAGCCAGCTCCCATAAGAAGGGCAAGGAACCATGGCACCCTGCACCAGGATAAGTGAGGATGAGACTCATCACTCTTCAGCAGAAAGAGATGTTTACACTTGAGGATTTAAACATTATTATTAAATAAAGCACTGTATAACTAACCAGTCCACTGAACGCATGCCAACCAAGTTGCTCTCAGTAATGGCACAAAACACCCCTATCTACAGGGTCAGTCACTGTCAGAACAGCCAGATACCTCTGCTTCATCCTTAGACATGAGTTAGCCAGTACACACATAAGGCAGAAGCCACAGAGAAACACTTGAGCAGCAGAAGAAAGCTCCATGCTGGTTTTACTACAGGTTGGCTTCGTTCAGCCACAAAGCATCACTACGGGACTCCACAGGAAGCCAACAGCTGTGGCAGGTAAGGCTCAGACCTGTAGGGAAAGGTGGAAATGTAGGCACACTTACAAAATACCTTGTGGGCTGAAGAGTCAATCTTGCCTTCTTCAGGCTGAGCTCTTGCTCAGACACCAGGTAGCAGTTCAAGCAAACTTATAAATAAGACACAGTATTAGCATGGCACACACTGAAGGTCCCTCCCTAAAGTCATCCTGCTCATTAAAATCCATAGGAAAGGTGAATAGTGCCCAAGCACGGGGGCAAAGGGAAAAAAAACAATCTCAAAGAGCACTCAGAGACTGGAAGTCCCCTAAATCATTTGAAGAAGCAGAAACACTTGGGATGAGGAAGCTCGCGGTGGATTGCAGGGCCCTGCAAAAGCAGGCAAGACCAAGGGAGTGTTTGCAATGTGACCAGAGCTGGACAGGAATGCAGTTGAATCTAAGCCTGGTTCAGTCGTCCTGACACCAAACGTCTTGCCACTGGGCCAGCAGGTAACCATCACTCTTAACACAGGAAACTAATACTTAGGAGAGTTTTGAGCTAAGTGTGTAAGTATAGAATCACAGAACAGTCTGGGTTGAAAAGAACCCCAAAGATCATCTCGTTTCAACCCCTGCTGTGGGCAGGGTCCACCAACCACTAGAGCAGGCTGCCCAGAGCCACGTCCAACCTTGCCTTGAGTGCCTTCAGGGATGGGGCATCCACAGCCTTTCCCTAGTCCTAAACCTGCAGCCATTGGGCACACTGCAGCACAATAGGTGTGAATCAGTGCTTTTCCCCACTCCCTATAATGTAACCACACCTTTTCAAAGCTGTGTGCCTGCCAGTATCACAGCCCTGCCTCACTGCCCACTGGGTCTGCACCTGGCAAAGTGTCTATAAGGGGAACCTGGTGAGCAGTGGCACTGCCAACACCAAACCCCTGTCACCCTTCTTTCTGCCCCATTCTCACCATCTCCAAGACAGAGCCCATATACAAATGGTGAATTATTAACATCAGTCACAGCAAACGAGGACACGTTACAGACTGATACAATGAAATGAATCCCAGCACAAAAGAGAGGATGTGGTACCTCAGAAAGACTAACACCACAAACCCTATTTTTCAACAGGATTGCTTTGTATACTTCTGTATTTAGTTCACTGCCTTGTTGACAGCAAGCCAACGTGACAGACAGCTAAGTGCCATTTCTGTAGTAATAAAACACTGGAAGATAATAGGCAGCATGAGCATGGGTTCAATTAAATTTACAAATGAGATTCACATGGGAAAATCACAGCAAACAGCAACCTGACCAGGCAGCAAGACCAGGGCACACAGACCCACACCACGTCCCACACAGGCACAGCAAAGTGCAGGAGGAGGAGAACAGTTTTCGTGGCTCCATACGGAGGTGGGCTCCAAGGACACATTAAATGCCTCTATCCCTCGTGACTGTGATTAGCCCTGTGGTCACCTACAGTGACAAGGTCAGAAATTCCATCATGGACACTAATAAGTACTGCACAAGGGGCTGAAGCCACAGGCTCCTCCAGATCATCTTTGCCCAGAAAGGCTAATTAAAAGCTAACGATAGTTCTGTAATTAACTGCTTAACATTTGAAATATAATTTGGGGGTTAAATGGTTTTATCACGTTTGATTATGATATTACCAAAAGAGCTTCAAAAGCAGAGTGCAGGTTTACATGGCCCTCAGTCACAAAGAGAGACAAAATAGGACTGTAACAGAGATCTCACTGGCATGCTTCCCTTCTGAGTCCTCTTTTAACCTCTCGTGCTGAATATAATGCTTTAAGTGAGGGACGTGGTCAGCAGGCATGGTGGGGATGGAGCTCTTCTCCAACCACCTCTGATTAATGCTGGTATCGTGATTTTATTTTGCTATCATTGTCACTGTGGTAGCAACACTAAACAGTGTTTGTACAGGCTGAGCTTCTCCCCCCCCAGCTTTTAGTTACACGTTCATTTTAAACAATTGCTATTAGCTCTGTATTTCAAATAATAGCAACAGTAACATTCCTAGATGAACCCACCTGTGTGCTCCCTGGATCTACACAGCAGTGCCAGGAGCAGAATGCCAGCAGCCTCTGCAGAGCCTGTGCATCCCTGTGAGGACAAGAATTATACAACCTCACAGAGGAATCTACGGACTAAAGCATGGTTTTACATGAACTGGCTTAATTCTGGCTATTTTCATTTATTTATTTAACCATAGTAGGATTGATTCTGGCTTCCCCGAGCGTGAATTTTGCAGCACAATTAATGCACTTGCAATGCACTTCTGCACAGGTCCACTACAACGCCCTAAGTCCAATTAAAAACACTCCAGAGTATTCAAATCCTTCCAGATCCACTACAAACAGCCCCATCTAATGAACTCGTGTAAAACACAGCACAGGTAGCTGGTTAATGAAAGCAGTGTGTATTTCACAGCGCATGGCAGGATGTTGGCTGCAGGAAACGGGACTCTGAGCTCCAGGAATTAATGGAGTTTGGAGGGAGCAATCCATAACAACTGACTGACACACCGAGGCACACCTTATTTATTAGCAGGATCTATACTGGAAGGGAGGTCTGCACCTGATGGAGAGCTTCATTAAAACACAGTGTCAGTCTTACATTATCTAAATTGCGCCTAGATCCATACTTAATTGCATTGGATTAGCCCAAACAGGAGTCCCCTCTCAGGAAATAATGAGCTTCATACCTGATGCTGAAAGAGACAAGGATGAATCCAAGTGCTTCGACTCTTAATCAGGCAATTATATTTTTCTCTTGCTCCAGAATTAATTAAAAGAAGAAAACAGCTACAACACTAGGATACTTCTTGGAGAAAAACACATGCAACCACTTGTAAAAAGAGAGTGAACCACACAAAGAGACTGACAGGGACCCAACCAGCTCCTCTTCCATGACGTGGAAGAAGCACCCGAGAGTCAGACATAGCTCAATTGCTTTTAAGAGGCAAGGCAGATAGCATTACAAAATGAGACATTTACACTCGTATTCCTTATCAAAGAAAGCTCCACTGAGCTCACCTTGACCACAGAACCTCTTGGAGCAGGCAGATTTGGTGAGGTTACCCCGTGTGGAGCTGCTGGTGGGCCAGGTCAGATCCCACTATCTCACAGTGCATCCCACAGCACCAAGAGAAACTGAAGGCACAGCCCCAACAGCCCCCACCCCTGCACAGCCTCCTACCTTCTCACAGAAGGACCAGGAAGGAGACCTGCAAACACCAGCAGACTCCCAACTTCTTTCAGACTCTCTCCTAAGCCGCAGCGACACTCAGACAAAAACCCAAAGGCCATGGGTGGACTTATGGTTTGGGTTGGAACTCGATGAGCTACAGCTGAGGAAGGCTTTCACCTGGCATTACAGCATTGCCCACAGCTTTCCCTGGTCACCAACTGATGAAAGAAGCCTGAGATGGGAAGAGAAATTAAACCCTTCAGCATCTCCTCTCAGGTGCATCAGCCCCTCCAGAACACCCATGGATCCCCAAGGGGTCTTATAAGCCTTATTTTCATTTCACTGATGAAACACAGGGTTTTTGCTTGCTGAAAAACTGGCAAACCCACTAAGAAGGGAACGTGCACCTTCTGTCTGCTGATTCATTCTGCTTCTGTACTTGTTAATGTCTTCTTAAATCTGCAGCAGGGTGAAAGTAGCAAGAAAGCAGAAGAGTGGGTTTGGTCCCTCTTTCCTGGTGCACTGCAAATGTGCCTGTGCCCTCAGAGCCAACAAACCTACACTCCAGTTTATGGGGTGCTGTATTTGGTGTCTCACATGCCTACTGTTCTCCCCAGTGCTGTGTGGCAATGGCTGACAAGCACTTCTCTGCCAAATGCAATCACCAGTGCAAAACAGCAGTGTTCATTGGAACAGTTCCCCAATGCAGGCCTTTGTCAGAAGGATCCACGTGCATAAGAGTAGTTCTGAGTTACATTAACTGAAGGAAAAGAGACTGGTTCCCACTTTTAGGTCTGTTGAAATATATTGACAAAAATATCTTGACAGCTCCCAGCAAACGGAAAGCAATAGCACCAAAAGACATCTCACAGATGTGGTCCCTTCACAAGTCATCTTCTGGTGCTCCTTCTAGAAACAGACAGAATAACCTGCACACACAAATATTTCATGTTGGGAGCAGTGCTCCAAGGTGTTCCAGGACCAACCTGGGTTCTACTCCTTCCATAGGCTGCACCTAAGCCATAAATCTGCATACGTGCAGGGGAAGGGATGGCCAATTAGCAAACCTCTCAAACACAGATCACCTCCTGAGATGCAGGGCTGGGCATGGCTCACAGGAGTAACCCTGGCAGCACGGAGATTTGTAGAGCGTTTCAATCACCCTGAGATAATTAAGAATTTGTTCACTGAAGAAAACTGGAAACCTAAAACTCACAGCAGCTGAACAAATTATTCCAAATGCTGCCTCATTTATTTCATGGTGATGTAGATTTGCAGAAAATTAACATAAGATGCAAGTTCAGTAACTTATGTTGAACTGAGAAATGCAATAAACCCAAGAACTGTGCAACGGATCTCCTCAGTAGACCACAGTACCTCTACTCCAGATGTAAGCCAATCCTAAAATGAAATTTTGTCGGGTTTTGGCCAACTTCTTGAAAATCTATCTATACTCAAGCCATTGTAACTACAGCACAGTTTTGGTAGCAATTGTACCTGGCATCTATAGTTTGCAGTTGTTCCATCGAGCCCCTCTGCAATGGACCAAAGCATTTCTGGTTAAAACATGGCTTTGGGTGACAAGTTCACTCCCTCTGAAAACAGCAGGAAGCACATAATGGTTTCCAACAACATCCATCCCCATTCTATAGAATCATAGCATCACAGAATGGTTTGGGTTGGAAGGGACCTTTAAGACCATCCAGTTCCAAGCCCTTGTTATAGGCACAGACACCACCCTCTAGAGCAGGTGGCTCACAGCCCCATCCAGCCTGGTCTTCAATGCTTTCTGGCAGGGGTGAAGACTGACCCACCTCTCAAGCCTATCCAGGTCCCTCTGGATAGCATCCCTTCCCTCTAGTGTGTCAACCACACCACTCAGCTTGGTGCTGTCTGCAAACTTGCTGAGGGTGCTCTCAATCCCACTGCCCACAAAGATATTAAATAACACTGCGTCCCAGCACTGATCCCTGAGGAATGCCACTCACCAGCAGCCTCCATCTGGACACTGAGCCACTGACCACAACTCTATCTGCAGCTACATGTTACTATTCCCACATCAGAGGGGGAAGCAGCCCGCCCAATGCAGGGCTGATGGATGAGATGGATTTGAGAGCAGGAGCCCAGCACACGGACCCAGTATCTGCTGGGAAGCAGAGGTGATGCAAGGCAGATATGATCAGGGAAGTGCCACCGTGGAGAATGGAATAGTCCACTAAGTTGATCATCTGCTGATCCCTCTTAGCTCTGTGCCTGCACCAGTGTGTTCATTGTAGCACAAAACTCCCGTCCAAACCGAATGACCCTTTGCCAGAGGGTGTCACACCCAGGGCTCAGCCATGGTTCCAGCAAACAAACACAGCTGCAGTCCCACCACCGCACTCCAAAAACTGATGCTGCTGACTGCTCAGAGGGACACCCAGAACCTTTCAGTTTCACAGCACTCCTCCTTTTGAGCATGGCAGGAGGCAAACTGACACCATTTCTGGCCACCTCTTTCTGGAGATGGGAAAGAAAGATGTGGGAATTACATTTGTACAGCAGTTCAGAATAAAGACAAGCTGAACGTGGGGCATTCCCATCAGGAATATCCTCGAGAGGAGCATGGTGCCATCAGCTCCACACTTTTTATATTTTCCATATGAAATCTTCACTTGTTTTTCTTTTTTCTAAATACCATTTTCAAACACCTCGTAAAGGGGGACACCCTGTTAATTGATTATATTAATAGCAGTTTGATGTCTTAGGTGAGGACACCTAAAAAGATACTCCTGAGCCACTGGAACTTCTACCCACGTATCAGTACAGTACTTTTTGTGCATGTTAAAATGCAGAACTCCCTAGAAAGGTACAGCGAGGCACTGCAGTTTGCCACAGACTCCTCAGCTCATCCGCCAGCTCCAGGCTGTTTCAAGTGCTCCTGTCATTATGCTGCTGCTGATTTCCCTCATTGCACTTTCAGGTCAAAGCACACAAGAGAGTCTATCAAACACAGATGTAATTAGTGCTCTGCAGAGTGCTGCAGGGTCACACACCCCCTGACCCCTCCCCACGTCGCCGTCCCAGCAGGGCCCATTTTGCACACAGCTCACCCTGTGCTCCTCACACTCCTTTTGACCCAGCTTCCCAACGTGCCCACCAGTGGGGACGCTCGTGGTGTGCCATGGATGCTCCCCAGCACTGCACAGAGCCTGCAGGAGGCAGCTGCAGCCCTGCAGCCCAGCACAGGGCACATCTGGCTGCACAGGGGAATGAGGAAGGAGCGAGAGGGGCAGAGCACACCCCCAGAAAGCAAAAGCCAACCTCTTCCTAATGGGGCAGCTCTGAGATAATCCCACCAACAAACACGAAATCAAAAGAATAGATCCAGACACCTGTCACGCAGGAGATGGGTGCTGGAGTCCTTGCAAAGGCTGCAGAGATGATTCCCCCCCAGCTGTACCATTAGCTCCTTCACACATATCTCCCTAAGTGTTTGCAAATCCTCTGATAAACCCTCAACAACTCAAATAAACAACAACAAAGGAGGTAGCTGTCCAGCAGGAGCATTAAATCCCTACAATACTCTTGGGGGGGAAAAAAAACTGCACAATGACTGTCAGGCAGACACTTGAGCTTCTTAATTCAATGTGAGTAAATAATCTAATGAATAAATCTAGTTTCACAAAGTCAAATTCCCTGGGGTTTCCAGGCATCAATTAAACACTACAAAGAATCAAAATGACCAATTGAGCTCTCGAAGTAAAACCCTGGGAAATTCAACACCCACTGAAAAGAGCCCTGAGCGACTAGCACTTGATACTGGAGAAACTGAAATTAGACATCAGAATACATAGTAAGTGCCTAAACGAGGGTGAGGTCAGCTCCTTCACTAATTCACTCATCAACATTCATCTGCCAGGCCCAGTGTCGAGAGCACGGGCTGCACGATAGCCCTCTCCTATCCCTGTTCCCACTCAATTCTAGAGAATCCTTGGGTGGTTTCCACAGACACAGGACAGGCGATATCCCTGGGTGTATCTATCCTCAGTAAGTGCTCTGGGAGAGCCTTTGGGATATTTTACTCATTTATTAATGAAAGAAAAAGTTTTCATTGTGAGCCCTCCGTGGACCTCTCTGGCACACAAAGCAAGTCAGTGCTGGCACAGAGTGCAGCTTAAAGCTGCCAGGACTTCATTTCTGAAGATGCACAGTGAGTCGGGCATGCCTTCTCCCAGGCAAGTCTATGCAATGACTTTTTAGTCAACAAAATCACAGACAGGAGCAACAACTGACCACTCAGATGTACACGGACTTGAAAAGCAAAATGCCAAATCCACATGTATTTGGAATTAACTCACATCACCCATCACCAAAGGTTGCACAGGAGTGCAAACTGTAAGGTTGTTTCTATAGGAACCCAAAGGAAAAAAATACATGCAGAGCATCGGCTCCAACTTATTTCTTCCTTCCTCAGCCTGTTTGTATTTAACACTGGGACTGAAGATGTTCCCAAGAATGGCTTTGTCATTTTTCCTTATATGAGGGTTTCCATGAGCATTTCTACAGCTAACTGGAGTGTAAAATGGCCACTGCTATGGAACAAACCCAGCCCAAGGCCACAAAATTTAGTTTGGTACAACAGTACCAAAAAGCCCCGCAAAGAAACCAGCAGAGCTGAGATGCTGCAGCAAGGAGGAGTGCAGCGCAAAGAGGTTAAAAATGAGCTTCTGATGCACCACTGAAAACCAAGGATTAAAACTCTGAAACAAATCAGTTGTGAAGAAAGACATGTCACTGTGTCATCTGGGTGAGGGACGTAAATCTGGCCGTGCTCGCATTCACTGTGTGAACGTCAGGAACCTAGCTGCAATACTGAGGTTCCCAAAGCACGTCCCTCCGCTCACTTTAATCCATCAGCATCACTGTTTGGGCTATCACATTCCTCTGAGTGATGGCTAGCATGCTTCGAGGCTGCCAGAGTACACTTGAAAGAGCTGTCACTGGCACAGAGGGCTGGAAGGCACAAGGGTCTGGAAACATTCAGACATCAAGGGCCGGAGAGACTTTGCTGCATGGTATGTGGGATATTCCTTCTTGCTGGAGAGGCCTGGGGTCTGTCCTTGCATTGGGAAGCTATGGAATTGAGCAGTCCCAAGGGCACACAGTTTCCCAGCTCCTCACTGTGTGCTCGAGCTACCCTCACCTGCATCAGAGGTGGTCTGTCAGTCTTTCTTTTACAGCACCCTTATGACCCCTTTGGGAGTTTCTGAGTGCTGCTGGCACTATCCGTGCTTCCATGTGCAAAGCCAGCAGACAGACAGAAGTCCAAGTCCTGGTCTGCTCGCATGAGTGGCTCCAATAAGTAATGTACTGTGAGAGGGAAGTCTAGCAGACTGCGATGTTTAATTTATTAACCTTGTTTCCACTGGGAGCAGATATGAAACCAGTGACTGCTTGATTCATTTTGCCTGCTCCTATCTGTCCACCAGCATGCAGAGCAGAATTCCAGGTAGCATGAAGAGGTGATGCTAACTACTGGCACCGTGATCCCACTGTGATCCCCAGCACTCTGCCTTCCCACAGGGCACAGCCCCACAGAGCTCCTCCACTGCCACACATCCACCACTTGCAGGCAGAGCCTTTGCAGGGACGTGGTGGGGATGCACAGAGCTGCAGTGTGAAAGGCACCTGAAGGCCCTCCTGCAGGCTGAGCAGGGCTTGCAGGAATAGCTACTCTATTTCTTCTCACTTTCCTGGCTAGAATCCACAAGACACGCACATCACAGCAATAGCTTTCCTACACATTTCTTGCCACTGAAGAAGCCTGTTTATTAAGAAAGAATCTCTCAAATCATCTTCTGAAGGTGAATACAAGCAAAACAACAACTACCTGAAGTTGCTGATGCCATCTCCCATAATATTCTCTCTCTTCACTTCAAAAGAACCATCTTCTGTCAATGACATTTAAATTCCCAGTACTTCTGCCTCGTGCAGATGTAAGGGTATCTCTTTGCTCAGACACCTCTACAGGCGAGGCTCACCACTAAGCTGGCATTAACACATCACCCTCCACATACAGCAAAATCAGCCTTTAAAAAAAAAACAACAAATTGGCCAGACAAATGAAACAACACAGAACAGCACATGCAAAAGGGCAAAGAACAGCATGAGAGTGTTCTGCTCGCTTGCAACAGCTTTGAGAAAGCACCATCATTGCAAAGAACTTGTCAAACAGCCCTACATGCATCATCTGCCTCAGCTGTAAACAGCATTTCTGCTTCTAAGTCACCCAAGAAGCTCCAGGAGGGCCCTGAGAGTGTTTTGAGGGACAGAAAAGGATAGGGGAACCTGGTAAGAAAAACGGCTGACCCAAAATGGAGCAACTTACATCAAAAAGTGTGTGAGAAACAGCCACTTTCTACCTGAGCACTGCCAAGGGACAGAGGGGGTTCAAGAAAACAGAACATGCATTGTGAACTTGGTTACAAATCAGCACTTTTATCCTGACCTGCTGTCTACTTGCAAGTCATCCACCCTCATGCCCAGGCACTGCAGCCTGTCCATCTGGCTTGTACCCTGACCACCTGGGACCATGCACCACGCAGTTTGGGTGAGGAGCTTTCACACTGCTGGTCCTCTGTTCCTTGAGGTTCAAGGGAAGATATTTAGAGGCTTTTTTTTCCTCATCCAGCTGTAATTACAGCTTAAATCTTAACTCATACAATTAAATGAAATGACTGAGGTGCTCAGACAAGAATTATGAAACCTAGATTCCCCTATTTCTCTTTCAAATTCTTATTAACTTAGGGATATTCAGAAGTTTAGGATATAACAGGACGACATTTATCATGGGCTTCTTTTAAGTGTAAGATCAAAACAGAACAGATGCTCCTTAGGTTACAAAAACACTGCTCGAGATGGACAGATGATGCAGTAAGACAGCCCACCATCCCTTCCCAGCCTAAAAGAAGCAGCAGCAGTGAGTGATTGACAGCAAACTATACTCAAAAGAAAAAAAGTCCTCATACATTATGATTCCGTTTCTCCTTTGTTGACTACAGTTTACTGTCAATCATATATGGCTTTTCTTTATTTGGGGCAGGAAGAAGGTTGCTGTCTCCTTCGCTAGCAAGCTTTCTGTTTTCCTGTGGCACTTTCCACCCGAGGCATTTAAACGTTCTCATCGTGTGCTTAACAGAAATATATAATAAACCTCCCAATTACCTTCTGCCCTTTTAAATGTCAAACCAATCAAAAGGTTGAAGGGGGGAAAATGAAAGCCTATTTTCATAAGAGCATGCTTACTAATGTGTTAGCGACCTTCAGGAGAAGAGTAGGATAGCGCAGCTCCACTCCAGCACGCATCCTGCAGGGAGCTGTAACAAAAACAAATCCAGAAAATGTAATCAGATTTAATCTAAGCACCCTCCTAAGAACATAGCTGGGCTTTGGCTTCTGTCTTCTCTCTGTGACTTCAATTAGCTGCAAGGTAATTTTGCCAGTGGCCCGAGCAAGCAGAGCTTCTGGACCCCAAGCTGCTGAGAGCAGAGTCTGCAACAAATGAATGTCAAAACTTTGGTCGTTTACCTCCAGGCTGTGTGAGGTTTGGTCACTGGCTGCGAGCACGTTTGCTGCCTAATATATGTTTTAAAGTGTATTTATGCATACTAGAACAAGAGAGTAAAAGTCCCTGCACTGTGCATTCCTAAGATTGACACGTGCCCATATTATACTTTGTGCATATGTGCTTTCATGCCACGAATGGCAAATCCTGTGGTTGCAAGCAAGAAACTGCTCACCTCAACACGTTGCTAGCTGCAGCTCATCATTGCTTGCAGTGTCTTTGTGCAGTGATACTTCAGAACTACCATGCAGCATCAAGGGCTGGTGGGTCTCACCTTCCATCAAACCTCTTTTCTTCAGATACACATTTCACATTAGCCTTTCAAAGACCAAGAAAGATGCTGAAGGTCAGAACTGTTGCTTGGCATATTGACACCTCTGCTGTGACTTGTATTCTGGCACTGTGACATTGTGCTTCCACAGCTCACAGACACACAGGACACAGATGTCACCACGGGGCACTGTGCACACATCAGTGGGCTCAGGCACAATAAGATGTGCATTGCTGTTCTCTGGGTGCTGCCCATAAAGCTGCAGTCCAGGGAGATTTGTGACACTTTTAGCTCCCAGCCTCAGAGGGCTGCTTCTCTTCCCAGTGCTTTCTGCATCTATCCTGGTGCTGCGAGCTGGGGACAGAAGTTTGGCTTTACACATTCCTGAACTGAGAATTTGGATCCAAACTTTCTAATGTAACATCCTGAGAAACCCTCCCTGTTCAGGCCTGAGCACAGAGCCTCTAACACTGCTGAAGTTGCGTACTTTTGGACAAAACCACCCAATAGACTGCTTCCACGTAGGGTCCAAAGCACACGGCCCCATCTCTCTCTGCTCTCCTGGACTGCTCAGGGCAGGGTGTGGGCTCCCTGCAGCCTGGCATGCACGTTTCCTCCCCTTTCCCATGGTGCTCACAGGTGCCAGCAGACACAGAGGCAATCACTCGGCCCAGTAAATTTACACAAACACGAAGTGATTTTGTTTTCCTTGCTGCCCCAGCTCCTAGAATTTATTAATATGGCACTAGCTGTCCCCAAGAATACTGCCTGCCAACTCTATTCCCACTCTCTAAAGCTGTACTATAAATCACACGCCAGGAGAACATCCTGAATGCTGATGGCTGGAAGCTATGGCGATGATGAGAGTGCCAGGATGAATAACTGATTTCCACCCCAGCCCAAGCAGAAGGGCTCCTGCACTCCGCAGGGCATGCACAAGGGCTCAGTTTACAGTCCCATTGCTGACTTTTAGTTAACGAAGGAATGAGATGTTGGTATACAGCCCAAGCTCTAGCAGCAGTAGCAACAAGAAAGGCCTTACTTAGGGCAGTTTTTTCCATCAGAGCATGATAAAAAATACGATTAGTTCTACAGTCAGATTAACAGAGGAAAACAATCCCGGGTTGCTATAAACCTTCTGAAGCCGAAGCAGCACTGCCACATTACCCACTCGTGTGTTTGCTGCCTCCACAGCGTCTCTGAAATGGGGTAATTGAGCTTCTTCAGCCATGGCATAGTGACTTAATAGTGCCTCAGGGTAAGCACGGGGATGGGGGTGCAGAGCTGGTGACTGGGGCTCACCTGGACCTCAGCTGTCCCTGCTCAGTGCAGGGCTGTGGGACTTGGTGACCTTCAAAGGTCCCTTCCAACTCAAACGATTCCACAAATCTATGGATGCTGCTGAGGGCTCTCTGTCTACCCAACACAGGGCAGTGAGGAGGGGAAAAACTGTACAGGGACAGATCCCACTCAGATTCATGCTGTCTGAAACTGGGGAACATTCTAACGCGTTTCTTGTGAATTAAGTCAGAGTGAGGGAGTGCCTACCAGGGAAAGAAGCATAAGATCAGGATGGACCTCGTGCAAATATAGATTAGTCGTGAATTAATTTAGCCTGCAATGACAAGAAACCCCCCAGGCCTTGCAGGAAGGAAGCTGTGTGCTTCCAAACAGCTCGGGGCCCTGGGATCAGAGCACTGGAGTGTGGCTGCATGCAGCTCTGCAGCTGGCACGGAGTGCTGGAGTGAGACCAGACTGCCTGTGGCACACGTCTTCCAGAGCCCAACACATCCAGGGAGCTAACACGGGTTGTGCAGTGCTTTAATTGCTACGTCTGTCTTCAATGCTGTATTAATCTGATGCTTCAGGGCTTCTACACGGTGCCGGAAGGGGCCTGGGACAACTTTTCTTTCCCTTTCACGTGACATTTGCATTCTTTTCATCTGAATGCAAAGCACCAGAAGCAGGGCAGCACTTAAAATCATTCAGGTTAGAAAGAGCTCCAACATCCCCCATCATTCTCGCTGACCACGATCCGGAGCACCTCCGGAGATGGGGACATCGCTCTTGGAGAGAAGAACGTCTCCCAGCGCTCAGTCTGAGTCAATGCGAGCGGTGGGGCCAACAGTGCTGGCCCTGGGGATGCTCCGAGCCCCGAGCTGAGCTGCGACCGGAGTGCCTCGAGTGCCACCTGCAGCACGGCCCGCAACGGCACAGGCAGCGGGAGGGGAGCGGAGCAGGGAAGCTTCCCCCAGCACTGAGCTGCCATGACCCCGCAGGAGGGGCTGTTGCGGCAGGACAAGGGGAAACGTTTTCAAACTAGAGGGGAGAGTTGGGCTGTACTCTAAGGGCGGGGAGGCACTGCACAGGTGCACTGAGAGGTGGTGGTGCCCCATCCCTGCACACACCCGAGGTCAGGGGATGGGCTCTGAGCACTGATGGAGCTGTGGGTGTCCCTGTGCACTGCAGGGTGTGGGACCAGAGGGCCTTGAAGGGTCCCTTCCAACTCAAACCATCCTGTGGCTTCTGTGACTGCACCATCAGTGCCACCTGTGGGGTTGGGAACCCGTGAGTGCATTTTCCCAATCCGAGTGAACCGAACTGAGAAACTGCCTCTCAGCAGTGTACCTACTCAGGCACCATAACTCCTTGCAGGATTCTGTCTTTAGAGATGAACGTCTCCAAGTTTAACAAGATCAGCTCATGCCAGTGTTACAGCTGGGAAGCTTCCCAGTGTCTGTCAGCGTTTGAGATGACGCTGGCACCAGTTCCAGGCCAATAATCACTGAGTGACTGCAGCACACCAGCGTGCCTGCAAGGGAAAGGTGCTGCTGTTCTCCTGGCCAAGCTGCACCGTTGCAGTGTGTCATTTGCAGACATACAAACCACGGCCACCCTGGGGACATGGCGATGCCTGTAGTGCAAAATGCCCTGCAGAGGGGCAGGGCTGTGGGTTTCCTTCAAATCCCATGTTGCACATACATAGATAATTGAGCTGAACAGGAGTAGCTGTAGGAGAGCTTATCAGCTCGAGCTTATCAGCAGGAGGGATTCTGACTTTTTACTGATAGTGATAGGACAAGGGGGAATAATGGCTTTAAACTAAAAGCAGAGAGATTTAGGAGGAAATTCTTGACACTAAGGGTGATGAGGCCCTGGCACAGCCCAGAGCTGTGGGCATCCCATCCCTGGAGGTGCCCGAGGCCATGGATGGAGTGCTGGGCAGTTTGAGCTGGGGGCACCCAGCCCATGGAAGGGATGGGGCTGGGGGAGTTCCTCCCATCCACTGTGTGATTTTATATATGATTCTATGATAAAATCTCAACTCCATACCATTCTACAATGAATCCAGGTCCTTATGCCACTACCGAGGGATGTGCTCCAGCCTGTGATGGAGGTGCTGGTCTGGATGCCAATAATCTTCTTGTAGCCTTACTCTGCAGAAAGACACAAGAAATAGTTTTTAAATAAAGGACTACCTCCAAAGAGTATGGTTTTGACAGATCACCATCTGCCAACGAGTAAAGCAATTTTCTGAAACCACTTCTGCCAGTTTTCTTTAAATGTACAACAAGCGGGGGCTGATGGAGGGCAGGCTGCAAGGTGAGGAGGCATTGCTGCCACTGCAGAATGGAACTACCATGTGGATAAACCCTCTATTGCTCAACGAAGAAAAGTAAGTGAAGAACCAGCTGCTTGAAGGTAAAGCCCCTTGTTCATATCACGTGACAGTAGAATTCAACTGATGACAGAGATCACATCAAATAATTAATTTTCCCCTGACTTCAGACCACACCAGACTGAAAGATGCATTAGTTGCACCACAGTACCAAGGCAACCTCCAAGCGCTGGTATGAAAACAGCTAATAGAAGGAAGATAAAAATCCCAGCTTATACCCCACAGCTCTCACCACCAGCACAGTGCCTGGCTGCAATACAAAGTTCTCTGCAAATCTGGCAGTGCCATCTCTTATATTCTCCTGTGGGACCAAAGGAGCTCCCAAAGCCTGTCTGGCACCGTGCTTCCCAACTCTGCAACCATCACACTAATTTCAAGTAAAGGATCTCAGCTTTATTACTATTGCATCTTACTGCTTTTTAATGACCCATTAACTGCAATAAAAGCGATACAGAAATGTTACTAAAGAGTTTGTGAACTATTTAATTATCTCCTGATTGCTTCTCTTTTAGGCCTTGTCTAGATTTGTGACAACACAATACCACGTAATCCCACAGAATTTTGAGATTCTCAGCAATTAAAGCCAACTCTTCTGACCCATTTGTTCTGCAATATCTGAATCCATCCAAAAGGTTCTCAGCCTCAGGTCTGTCAGCCTGAAGCCAAGCCACAGAGGCAACCTCTCAGTGAGACCCTGGCCCTTGGCAATCAAGCCTGTCACATGGGAGTGACGAACATCTTCAGAAATTATACAGGTAATGATATTGCTTTGGGATTTGGGGTCCAGAGATGCAGGTAGCCTGAAGAAGAAGCACCTTCCTTCAAGAACTGTGCAGATGTGGCACTGAGGGACACCATCAGTGGGCACAGTAGGATGGGTTGGGCTTGGGCATCTTGGAGGTCTTTTCCAACCTGAATGATTGTACAATTTTCCTGAGCTGCTGGTGGTCGGAAAAGGCAGAGGCTGGAGGAGGTCATGGGGCAGGGGGCGACCTGTTACGGAGTCACCAAAGGCAGGCACTGGCACTCAGCACATGGGAAAGTCCTGAACCTGTTACTTGTGGGGTGGCATGCTCAGGGCAAGAACAACACCACAGGGAGCCCAGCAGCAGAGCTGCCCTCATGCTGTAAAGAGGTGGGCATCATGAGACCTCAAGTCTACATCCATTAACCCACTCCTGGGACAAGGAGTCCTGAAGCCATTAATCACTGATCTTGACTCAGACAGAGCGGGCTGCGGGAATATGGCATTTCCAGAATATTCTCACTAAGCACTTAGCCCTGGGAACCTAGTTAGCTATGTCTGGTGAAGACTCGCCCACGACCACAGGGCACCAAGGGGGTTCCCAGCAGCACATCTCTGACTGAGGCCCAGCAGAGCTCGGGGATGTATTTGTCATGCTCGTCCATCCTGTCCAAGCTAAGCTGGTGGGATGAATGCAATCTATGCAAGAAGTTTTACTGAAGTGACAGGGATTTCTAATCCACGTTGATTTGTTGTGAAGTAGGAAGCTTCTGTGGAGAAGTGGATTATTTCCCCAAATCTCTCCTGCCCTTCAGTCAAATCTTTTCCTGGAGGAACTGAAAAAAAAAAAAAAAANAAAAAAAAAAAAAAAAAAAGAATCATTCAGTCTTCTTAAAAAATGAAAGATTTCAACGCATACAACTTTGAAGTTTTTCTCTCCAATCCTCTTCTAATGCTGAACAGTTTGACTCACCACTTGCTATCTGCTTGGGCAGGAGAATGAAGGAGGAACCAGCCCACCAGCACTGTCTATGTCCCATGCTGCAGGGAAGGCCCTTCCCATGCTTGGTTTAGTGGGTGTGGGTTTAGGTGGGGATGGGCTGGCAGTTGGAAGAGACCTCCAAGATCACCAAGTCCAACCTTAATGATTCTATGATTCCATATTACATAGGTCTCGAGATCGGCACCCACAGGGTTTTTTTGCCAGCAAATCAGTGGTGCTGAAAACAGATTTTTAACTCCTGACAATTATTAAACTCCAATTATAGTCTACTCTGTAAAAAACAAACAAAAAAAGAAAGTGCTGGTTCTTTTCTGGTAACAATGAGGGCTCCCAAACACAGGTACTGCCACCAAGTTGCTGCCAAAGCTCCTTAAAACCAGCCCAGTTTTGTTTTGGGGTCTGCCTTCACTTTGTTAAATATAGCAGTGACCCACTGCGAGGTCCCAGTGATTATAGTCTTCCACAGCCAGAAATAATGCAGTAGGACATGAGGAAAATTGGCTCTTCCTAAAGGATAGATCTTGAATATTTAAGCGAGTTTTCTTTAAAGTCATCAATTACCATTCTCCATGAAAAAATGAATTTCAGAGAAAGCAAAGATAATTTTAATGACAGATGCCAAAATCTTTTCAAACCTCTAGCAATATTTATCTGCTTTGAATAATATTAGTAATGACTATACTAATAAAACTAATTCATGATAATTACTTCTACCATTCACAGCATGAAAATTTTATGTTGTGTTTTCTTCTGGACCTCCCATTGAACCTGGCATAAACTCAAATTATCCTCAGCTTCAAGAGAGTGAATGCTAAGACAGTGCTCCACATATGAGGGCACATACAACATACAAACAACAGCATGAGCTCACGGCAGCGTGGGCTGTGAGCACAAGTCTGATCCAAGTGTGGGAGAGCTCAAGAGATGAACCAGATCATGGAGAAAGCATCAAATGCAACCTGAACTCCAGGTTTTTAATTGTACATGCTTGACTCAAAGCCCACTAAGTTGATGCATTTTTCCACTGATTTACAGGGATGTAGATTTCTTAATATCAATGTTCATGAGTGGTATGTTTGTGGTATGGAACCTAAAACCAAGCCTCAGTATAATAAGGAGACATGAAAGTTACTGTATGAGCAGTAAACAGGTTATGCAGAATTAAACAAGACCAGTAGGTGCTACCTAGGGTTGCTCCTACCAAACATGTTTGCCCATACTACAATGACATCAGCTGGGGAACCCATCATCCAGTAATATCCCAGCTTCCCCCCACTTGTGAAGATCATGAAGAATTACATTATCCTTTAAAACCCAGAAGCAGCTTCTTATGCTTTACAAAAATAAAGGTAGTGGGTTATTTTCTAAGACCTTACAGCTCAGGGCAACATGCATTTAGTCTGTCTTCTTTCTCTCTAGGTTCAAACCAGAAGAACTTGCTGTGTACACCGTGACAGACAACATAAACGTGTCGTATGGGCCAAGAGGAGAAATGAGAAGGTGCCCAGCCATCTAGGCTATCATCAAGATGGAACCTCTCAAGTTTACCAATAGTCTCCCAGTGACAGTGGCAGGTCCCCAGATGAGCTCAGTGGCTGTAACTCCATCAGCTGTTATCTGGGTCAAGAGCTCTTTACAGAGCTGCAGGCTTGGGTTAATTACTACCTCAGTGAGCCAGAGGAGGCAAAGGTCTTAAAGGTTGTGTGATTAATCATTAAAACTCATCCCACCTTGAGACGTGCTTGCAGCATTTCCCAGGCTTCCTGTGAGCATCACGGCAGGAGCCAGGACACACATCCACAGAATCACAGCACAGTTGGGTTGAAAGGGACCTCGCAGCCCCCAGCCCCACCCCTGCCATGGGCTGGGTTCCCCATAGCTCATTCTGCCCATCCATGGCCTCGGATACCTCCAGGGATGGGGTACCAACAGCTCTGGGCAGTGTCAGGGCCTCTGGGTAAAGGATTTCCTCCTTCCCTGCCCTCTCACCCATCAGCTCCCACAGACTGAAGCTATGAACCTGTCTCAACAGCAACAACAGCATCAGCACACACAGGAATGCACTGCACTTCACCCAAGGTGTGTCTCTAATCAGGTCTTTCACAGCTATCTCTAAGACTTGGGTTAAATTTCCCTTCCTGCTGAATTTTCACAAGCAGGGGAATTTATACCTTTGTTTTAAGCCTTTCTATTTTATTTCTCCTCCATTTCTGTAGCTGTCTTGGCATGGTAACATAATAATTAAGTAAACTATGAATGAAGTCAGACAGAAAGGCCCAGTGCTCAGCTGGGGGCCTACTGGGAGCCACTGGAGGAGCCCAGCCCACTGCCCTGCAGCCACCATGCTCTCTGCAAGGCACAGCTCCTGCTGCATACCAGAAGTGCTTCCCAGGTTCCCTCCTGGGAACTGGAAGATGCTATCAAGCTAGTTCTGCAATCACCTACTCCTGAATTAGCATCCTACATACCCTGCCCTCAGCATAAGAGAGCTGCACATCGTTTGAATTTGCAAGAATTTTCTGGGGACACACTAATTGCTGCAGACAACGAACTTCAGAAAGCCTCTGCTATCTCCATTACAAGCTCCAGAAACTTCACTCATAAAGTTTGGATGTACAATGAAAATAAAAGCTTTGGGTCTCATTGTGAATGGGAATAAACACCACAAAACCCAGTGGAACCAGCATCCCCAGTTACAATCAACCCACTGCCACACATTTTTCTAAGCATCACTCATACAATGAAGGATTGGAAGGACCCTGGCATACAGCAGGGGCTCAGAACTAGGTGACCTCTGAGGTCCCCTCCAATCCAAACCATTCTGTGATCTCACAGCTTGTTTACCAAGACAAAGCTGCCTAGGCATCTACAAAGCTTCTCCAACCAAGGGGAAAGGGAAGGAGTGAAAGAGAGCATCCATCATAAGCCAGCAGCTCAAGGCAGCAAGCCATCCAGGAATGCCACAATGAAAAGCCAACGGGAGGAGATGCTGAGAAAGGGAGCTTTGTATGGGCTGGGAAAGCAGCAAAGCCAGAAGAGTCCTAGTGCAACCACTGAGAGACAAAGCATTTCCTCCTGCTCGAGGACCTGAAGGGGTCTGTGCCCAAGGGCCAAACACAGAGAACAATGGGTAAGCGAAATACTGGGATGAACATTTGTATGCTTGACATTCTTAGCAACACAAAAAGGGTATGAAATATGACCACATATGTCCTGTATTTCTAAGGGAAGGCTCCCTCCCAACTTTCCAAACAAAGAGCCTAAGCTGGAGCCCAGCCATTCCAGGGTCCCACAGGAACAAGTGTGACAGTAACTGTTTGGAAATGATTCAGATCTTGGGTGGTCTTTGGCAGACTCCTGTTCCTCGTGGCTTGCTGAGCAATCCAGTGCGTCCAGGCTCTTTTGGTAGCCCGTAAGTGCCCTGAGATAAATGAGACAAGGCTGTTTATGGACACTTATGGGTAGAAACCTGCCCACAAACACATCAGCACAGTATTGCTCAGGTTTGGGCAGGACTCAGGGTTACGAATCTAAATCGAGTCCCTTTTTTTTCACATTACTGCACAGTCATGATAGAAAATAATGCTGGGGATGAACTGCAAGGGGTCCCCTCACCCACTTCCCCTCCTAAGGCAGGAGCAGCCAGACTTGAATCACCCCTCGCATGCCTTTTTCCAACCCCCTCCCAGCAACCAGCAACCGTGCCTCTGCGCTGCTCCCAGGCACTGCTCCAGGCTCCTGCTCCACACTGCAATCCTCACTCCATCAGAACAGATTCATCCTGACAACACACATCACGTTGCAAAATATAGGCCTCCAAAAGAGCAGCACAAAAGGGGCAATAATTCACGACACCAATTTGTTAAAGGCCTCGGTTTACACTTCAGTGCATTCGGTGGATTATTGTTGGAGAAAGCTTCCAACAGTGAAGACCTGCAGCCACTTAAAACTTTTTATTGGCTAAACCAACCGAGCTGCCAACATTAAGCACAAGGTATTTAACAGCATTAACCACCCCATTATCCATCTCTTCACTTATCGTGTTCTCTCACATATAGAGTTTTATTGTGCTCTTGCTTCCAGCTCCGTTAAGGGCTGGTGGGATGTGTCTTTGAGAAGAAGGCTGCTAAGGACAGAGGCAAAAGGAGCCTGGATTATACTGAGCTCACCAATCTGTCACTTGAAATGCCAAGGCCATTAATTTCAAGCCGTGGTATGTCCATCATTTTAATTTTGGGTTCTTTTAAGCTATACATACATAAAAGAAGCAATTCGGAGGCTTTCCTGCGTGCTATCACAAACGCACTGCGAAACCAGTGCTGAAGGGACATTAGAGCAGGCATCCCCTCACTTAGCTGTAATGTACCACAGCAATAATTAAACTCAATCTCATAGCATTAACTTGCTCTATGGGATGCAAAATAAATTCTGAAAATAGCATCTCTTTAACAAAATAATTGTAAAGCTTGAAAAGGACTTTAGGCTTCATCAGTCAAACCGGAATTCCTCTGCCCCTACAATCTGACAGAGGATGCTGCCCAGTCTGTAATGGCAGGGAAGCACCCATGGCCCTCTCTGAACATTGCTCAGAGCTCCCCAGGGCCTGCAACTCCCACAGGGGCTCTTCTGGGCGCCCCATGTTGGTGCTGTGCTGCTCTCCAGAACAGCTGGACAGCTGCAGCTCTCCTATTCACCAACCCACGTGATGGGAGATTTATTGAGTCTCAGCCTCTGAGCTCGAAGATGAAGATGGGGAACAGAATAAAGCTCCACAGTTCAAGAGGAAACAGTGAGCAACCTACTGCTCCTCCTGGACTGTCATGCATCCACGTGGCCAGAAGGGCTCCACCTGAGGGTGCTGCTTCCTCCCAAAGTTGTCCTTGGTGTAAGCAGTCCTCAGCACCGTGTCACTAAAACCACAGCTCCGATTCTACAGAGACGCTGCAGAAGTGTAGGGAAAAAAAATAAAATAAATTGATGGCTGTTGTTACAGACTGAAGCATTTCTTAATGTGGTGTGCTGTCAATAGCAGATGCACACTCAGCTCTGATAGATGCTGGAGGCCGCGAGCATCAATCGCTACTTACACCGGAGCGCCAGGAGCAGTTATTGAAATGAATCCTTTGATCACATTAAAACTTTTCTCCTTATGTGGATCATTTTAAAATTAAATTTAAAATAAGATAATTGCCCACTTCAGTTGTTAAGATTCTCTGGGGGACACTTGCAATAATAACCGTGATCACCCAACGTGGGGATTGCCATATGCAGCGTTCCAGATTGATCCACAACGGGGAACATTAAAAATCAAAATCCAAGAAGAGATTAGCACTCCTTTGCCAATTTAACATCTTCAAATGACTATTTAGAAACTTTTAAAGGGGGTAATGAGACGTGTGCTACGGTTGGTGAATTGAAAACCAACAGAAGATGTTGGGTGGAAAGAGGAGAAAGTAACCTGGCAGCAGCACAAGGACCAGAGGCACATCAGTAGATGGACCAGATACAAGGTCTCCATAATTCCTGTGTTCTGTTTGGTATTCATTTGACCATTCTCCAGCATTAAACATCCACACCACCAACTCCACCTTCATTCCAAAGGACTTCCCACTGGCTTGCTAATCACCCTCTCCCATGGCCCAACACGTGTGGGCACACGCTCACTTTTCCTTGGGTTCCACTTGTGCAAAATCAGCTTTTGTCCCCAAAAGCGTATCTGAAAAACAAGTGCTAGGTTCCTAAATGGGAGAGTTCCTTTGGGTCCCTGACTCTCTGCTTGCCTCATTAAACCAAGGATCTCTATCTCCAGCAGGGAGGTTTATGCAGATAGCATCGAGCTGTGAGTAAGGAACCTGCAGGACAGTTAGGGAAGCAGTTCTTCCTGCTCCTAATCCTGCCAGCACCAGTTTCACATTAAAACTGCACTGGATTTAGTTATCACTCTAGCAGGTAAAATGAATGGAGGGAAAAGTAACAGAAAAGCAGAGCACTCTCCAAGCAGGGGGTGCATGCCTTGATTGCAACCCGTGGGGATTTCAGAGAAACAAAGCAAATTATCCCACCTGCATTTCTGAGAGAAGTGAAGGATGGCATTCCTCAAACCTTCAGTATCCCAGAGATAGGCAGAGAGTGTAATGGCATCAGGTAACTGTGGTGTTGGGTTAGAACCAGGCATGGAAAGCTGTGTACAGTACGAGGCATTAGAAAGCACTGGGGATAAAGGAACTTTACAACACATTAATGATGTTTGTCTTGCAAATATGAGCACTGTGCCACCAACGGATGTGGAATGCTCCAGCTGACGTGTGAATACCATCATCCACAGAGCAGAAACACTGCACAGTGCAAGCAGCTTCCCCTGCTAACCCTGTGCTGGAGGGAGTCACTTAGTCAAGAAGACTTATTCTACAAACACGCACACGTTTAACCATGGTCCCACTGAAATCAATGGCAGTTCTCAGGGATATAAAACTAAATGTTTGTCTTTGTGCCTTTGGAGCCCAAACACACAAATTTCATGCCATCTTAATGTTGTATTAATACGAAGATCATTGCTGAAAGCACTAGGGGATATTATACTTCTATTATATCTAACATATGGAAAACATTTTATTATATGAGATGCAACACAATCGTTATAATTGAATACTATCAAATGAAAACTCCCATATGCGCCTGAAAACTGTGCACCACTGTAATTACAAATAGAAGCTAAGAACATTAAAAATAAGAGTCTGCCAGAAATCACTGTTCTGCTCCGTTTTGTTAGCTTTGCAATCTGGGCAGCACTTCCTTGGCAGGATAAGTTCTTGCTGAAAAAGCAGTTAAATACTCCAGCAGGGGAGCAGGAAAAGCTTGATGTAAGGGGCAATTCTGGCTTTTTATACTCTAGGTTTTACAAGATAACAAGCGGGCCATCAAAAATTTACTCTTAAAATGAGCATCTACTCTGATTGAGGCCTTAATTATTTTGTAATGAACTTCCAGTCTCTTCCGTGTTCCCTCTATTCCTTCAATCAAAACTATGCAAACAGTGAGCAGGAACCTCGGTGACACTGAAGCACACAGTATGTCCCCAAGGAATCAGCACGGGGCTGAATCAGGGGAGAGTCGAGGGGGTTAGTGGAAGGATCTGCCCCAGAGGGCAGTGGGCATGGGCAGAGATCAAGAAGCATCTGAACACTCGGTCATATGGCTTTTTTGGGTTGTCCTGTGCCAGGAGCTGGACTCAGTGATCCATTACTCAACCCTTCCAACTTGGGATATTCAGTGATTCTATGACCAAGTCCCAGTTCCCTGCCGTGGGCTGGTTGCCTCACCAGTCTCCAATGGAGTTCATAAGCAGGGCAGCAATGCTCCTGACAAGCTGAGTGTCCCTAAGGAGAGGTGTTCAGAAGGGCAACGAGCTATCCCAAGAGCATCACCTGCAGCAGTGTTTGGCTGAGTGCACCTACCAAGTTCAGTCCCAGGCAGCCAACAGGTACAGCAACGTGAACCATGGGGAGGTTTATTGCACAGTTCCCTGACTCCAGGGCACCCAGCTCCCCAGGAAGGACATGGGCACCTCCTGCCCAGGCCAACATAGGGCAGGAGGTGCCCCAAAAAAATAAAAATAATCAACTGAGATATAAACTACATTTCATTTCTGAGATCCCTGATTGCTGCTTGCAGGAAAACATGCATAATTAATTGAGAGAACTGTCATTCAGTCCAACTTTTACTTTGCCTGAAGTTTTTTAGAAAAATGACCATGTTGAAGACAAAAAAAAAAATTGGCAGGCACTTAATCTTTATTCTGCACTGCTGTCTTTTCTCCTGCTTTGAGAAAATCTGCTTCCACATGTAACCAGGCAATTATGTTTGAAGAGCATTAGCCATCCTAATGAATGGTGATTTATCAGTGGTGAGGGAACGTTATCCCAGTCTGACCCTGTAAGACTGAGAGGATGCCACTGAGTCCCTTTGATTAACAGCAGCAATGTCAGACCCTAAAAGGTCTGCAGAACTCTCCCAAGGGCTGAGCCACTTCCAGAACAGCTTCAAGACCATTTTTTAAGGACACAAAACTTTTTGTTGTTGCTACCTTGATTGCTTTTCAAAAACTTTACAGCAAAAGCAGAAAGACCTGGAGAGGATAGAGAGGGTTTGAGTGAAGTAATATCTCTTCCTCATCTCCAGTGGCTCTCTGTGAATGTGCACAGAGCAGCACTGATGGGATCAAGCACTGAGCCTTCCAACCCTTCTCAGCAGTAAGGGTGAGTTCATTAATGAAGAAGAAAACTCTCCTGCAGCTTGTGAGTGTGCACGCCTGTATTCACTGCTGGTGTGTGCAACCCTATGTTGGCATTAATAATGTTATGCCAGAGGATCTTGTTGGGATTCCATTGCTCGGTATTGTTTGTGAGTTCTGACACAGCAGCAAGAAATCCACCCTCAGACTCGTGAAAACCACACAGCACAGTCTGTCCATGAAGGCTGACAGAAAATGTCAGAATGATGGAGATGCTGCTGGATTCAGTGCTCTTCTGCAGGGCACTTCATTGCTCAAAGCATAAGCTGCAGACTTGCACAAGAAGTATTTCCAGGACTAGAGAATTAATTTGCAGACTCGTATTTATCATTTCCTCCTTGCAGCCAGACATACAAATAGCACACATCACGTCACTGTGGAGCTGGTGGCACTGTCAGTGTCCAGAGGTCAACATCACTCCAGAGAAACAGCTCACGTGTTGAGCAGGGGCATGTGTCCTAGCAGAAAGGAAGAAATTCCTCCCTCAGAAGTAGTGAGGCCCTGGTGCTACCCAGAGCTGTGGGTGTCACATCCCTGGAGGTGCCCAAGGCCACAGATGGGTCCCAGGGCAGCCTGAGCTCTGGAGCACCCAGCCCATGGCAGGGGTGAAGCTGAGGTCCCTTCCAACCCAACAGTGCTGTGTTTCTATGATTTCAGGCATGAATTTGAGCTTACAAGTTAAAAGGTAATGAGTATATTGTCTGGAAGAAAGCGAAACGGTGCTTTAATAGAGACCAAAACACATACTTTAAAACAGTGTCATCTGAAGGCTGTGTACCAAAGATATTTAATCCAGTATGGCATTACATTTCTTATCTGACCTGATAAATGGGCTTTCTTCACCCTCTAATCTGCAAGGGAATTAAAGTCCCAGGCTATCTGTACTACTACAAATAAATTACATGTTTATTTTAATCCCTTTGAAGTTTCCCCTCTGACAAATTGTAACGGTATAAATAATTTCAGAAGTCTTTCAGGAAGATAAAACAAGTGCTTAATAATCATAATTCACAAACCAGACCTGCCACTTGTATTTAAAAGGAGACGCAGCACCATTCTGCCAAAAGAGGGAAAGACACAATCTGAGGAGCAGCACAACGGCCTTCTGCTAAGCAAGCTGGCTTCTGACAGCCACCAAGGTGTGCAGCACATACCCTGAGATGTCTGCACACAGATTCCAGCACAAGTCAAAGAACTGAATCATAGAATCACTCAGGTTGGAAAAGACCTTCAAGATCATCAAGGCCAACTGCAACCCAACCATACTGCCCTAACTCTAACAACCCACCAATAAAGCATGTCCCTGAGCACCACATCCAAACGGATTTCAAACATGTTCAGGGATGGTGACTCACCACCTCCCTCAAGTCCCTGCACAAGACCTCGGGCAGTGCCCCTCCAGACACAGCTTTTGCATTTCAGCCCAAGGAGAAGAACACCGTGGAAGGATCACACAACTTCACATCAGAGCCAGCTTGTCAAAAACCATCAGCTCACCAACACGATGGGAAGCACTGACTCACAAAGCACCTCTCCTGGGAAATACTGCCACACCACCACCAGCCACCACTCTGTCTTTGTCTCACTGATGCCAAAGCCTCTGCTATGAGGGAGAAAAAGAAAAGCAAGGATGGCAACTCCCTAATTGGCCTCCAGATCTGTACCATGAGCTACTGCCCCTTGCTGAGAGAAAGCACTGCTTCCCAAGACAGACCAGTAACTGGAGGAACAGGAGGCACTAAGCAGCATGCAAGGAACACGCAGGCTTCCGAGGGCTGTGGGATCTAACAATTGTTTCTGGCAGAAAGGAGAAGACTTTAGCATCAAGTCCGGTTCGGACTTCGGTTTCTTGCTACAGTCAGAATGTCTCTCTTCCATCTCTCAACTCTTTCTTGGCCACTCTGATTCTTACAGATGGAAATCAACATTTACAGTCAGCAGAGATGCATTCCAGAGCACTGCAAAGACAGGCCCCACCTTCACAGACAAACAAAAGCATCTACCTCTCGCTGGCAAAGAAGTCAATTTACCTGTAGGACCGACTTCTGTGACAGTTAGTCAAAGACACATGGGATCACACAACTCCATTGCCTTTTTTTTCCCCTTTCTGCTTTCCAAACCACCGAGTGGCAGAAGGCGAATCGACAACAGCAGAAAAGAAAAGCCTCTACAAAGGGCATAATGGTCCATTACACAAAACTTTAAACCAACTTGTCTTTGGCTCTCTATTGCTCAAATGCAGTTCTATTCCTTCCCTTCAGGCCGTTATTAACACTTTCATAATGAGTAACTAAAATAACACTCAAGTGAATAAATATGCTCAAGGCATTTTTGTTATTTCTGCAATTAGAGGAAAACTGTCACAGTAAAGCTAAAAGCATTTGGGAAATTATATTCGAGGAAGCACTCACCACAACCACAGGAATCCTGGGGCTGCTCTGAGGAGTTGCAGTGATCACTGGGGAGAAACTGGTGCTCCATCATCAACCAGTGCTGCAGGATGGTTTGTCACATGCCACAACACTGAGGCACATGGTGAAGTTCATCAGTGGAGACAATCTAAGGTTCTGCATTGGCAGTGCTGAGAAATTGCCATACAGATTAAAAAATAACTATTAACTCCAGCACAACTCAAAGGGAATTTATTCTAGAAAGAAACAACTGTAGGAAAAGGGAAGGCAGTAAGGTTCTACAAAAAGAAACTCACTCGTTTTCTTCTCTTCTTCTGCTTAACAGGTTTTTGGATAACAGAAGGCAGTAGCACCATTTATTTTGATGCTTCCAAGCCTCTTTTGCATGACATTTAAAGGAAACTAGGGAAGCGTGGTCAGGATGGAAGAGAGGAGAGGCAGGAGGCCTGGTCATCATACTGCATGTTCCATTTCAACAGCAATTTCTCTTCAGAGGAGAAAATAACTGATCTGGAAGTCATTTGCAAGTGCACCTCGAAGGGAGCATAATCTGAAAAGGAATGTCTAAGTCCCTGGGAGTAGAATTACAGAAGTTTACTGATAACAACCTCAGCCTCCCAAGTTGGAGGCCATTTGGTACGAGCTCATACAAGTGCTATGTGCCCTGCACATCATTTAATCAAAACCTGGTAATGCTGCTACTTTAAACTTCTAAACCCAGAAACTGAGATGCTCACACGTGAGGATGAAGTTTTAAAGAGCCTTTGTTTTCAGACACAAAGAGAATTTTCACTAAAACACTCCCACATCTCCATGGAAAGCAGCCCTGCCCACACAGAGAGAAGTGGCTACCCCATTGCCTTCCCAGTTCTGGGGGATTGTGTGCAAAGCAGGGCTGCCTGGGGCTGCCTCTTTCCAACAGGAGAAGAAGCTCTGCCACTTGCTTGAGCTTATGCTGATAGCAGCAGAAATCAGCTTCTAGATTTGCTCATGGGTAAAATACGTCCTGATCAACAAAATTAATAATAACAACAACAGAACAACTTTGGCAGGATTCATACAGCCAACAAATGACATTTTTCTTCAAAGGAGAAAAGATTTCCAGGACACACAAACAATAAGAGATACCTGAAGTAACGCAGTGCTGATGCACAGTCTCATTCAAAGGTGCAAGAGGAGCCTGCAGCACCCAGCCCAGCTACAGCAGTGCTGGCACACTCAGCAGCAAGCCCTGGGTTAACAGCTCCTCACACAGTGACAAACAAGATGCTTCAACACCCCAGCCTACCCCAAAAGCCCAGCACTGCCCACTGTTTGTACCACAGCAGCACTCATCAACACCTGTAACTTCAGGAGCTGAAGGCAGGAGCAGGTCCTCATGCAGTGGGATGCCCTTAGTGGGGCATTACCCACACCTGCTCCTCTTTCATAGATTGATGGGACGACAGCAGGGTTGGGTTGGGAGGGCCTTCATAGCCCCACAGCCCCACCCCCCTGCCATGGGCTGGGTGCCCTCTAGCTTAAGATCCTATCCATGGCCTTAGGCACCTCCAGGGATAGGGCACCCATGGCTCTTAGCAGCAGTGCCAGGGCCTCACTGCCTCTAGGTAAAGACTTTCTTCCTTACAGCTAACCTGAATTTCTGCCTTTTTAGTTTGAAAGCATTTCCTCTTGTCTCGTCTCTATCACTTATCAGGCCTGTAGCTTGAGGAACTGGCTTGAGATGAGCAGCTCAGGAGCAGCAGCAGGAGCTCAGCCATGGGAGCAAAGCACCAGTATGCACTGCAGTGCCCTGCTGAGCCATCTCAACACGCCTCAGAAGAAAGGGTTGGGAATTGCAGCCACACAGAAAGCACTTTTCCAGGATGTATTTGGGAGAGCTGAGTCTGTCTCTGGGAGGTATCAGCACAGACACAGCTCACCCTGCTGGGCACCAACCTGTGCACAAATTGTGCTGCCTCGTCCTAGCAGTGAAAACAGGAGCAGAAAGGGGAACCAAGCCAGGGACAAGGACACAGGAATAAAAATTTCAGTGGCTGCAAAAAGGAAATTAGAGAAATCCATAGGAAAAAGGAAAAAACAACACAAAGATACCATGGCTGATTCAGGAGGTCCCTAAGCCACAGTGGGCAGGAAGAAAAGAGAGTACTCTGCAAAATCATCACCACAGGCATCCCTGTTGTTATATCCTTTCCCAAGCACCCCTAATACAGACCCCAGGGCTGGGACAGCAGCAGTGCTGGTGGCAGGGACCCGAGGCAGGAATGTCCCATGTCCCTGTGCCCCTGCTAGCCAGGCTGTAGACAGAGCTGCAATCGGTGCACAGTGCTGGGAGATTAATAGCCACTTCAGACATCTAATGATGTTGCACTTATGCACTCAATGCTACGGTCTGATGGACAGGATCTGCCTATGATCTACACAAACACCGTTTTATAAATCAGTCACTACTGATGAATACGTGTACTGATAATAAATGTGTTATTTTTAGTATTAATGTACTACAGCACTTTAATCCTTCTTTTCATCATTTAGAAATGAAATCCTCCTCTCTCCTTGCAGTGTTAAAACATCATGTTGGTACCACATATGTGAAATGCTCCCTGTATTTTTCTGCACAGCTGTTTGTTATAGGTTACTGATAGCATGGCTCTTCAGATACCACTGTAAAGTGTGCAGATAATATATATGTGGATTCATATTCGAGCACTCAATACTAACACAAAAGGATCATTTTAGGCTTCAGTCCTACGTACATGTTATCAGAACATCTGCAGGAATTGTGACCCAAAGCATATACCTGTGGGTTTAGTGCTTCCTATAGACCACTGGCAGAATGTAGCTTGTCTCTATCCTTTGTTACAAGCAGGTTTGGTTTGCTGCCTATTTCAGACTATCTCCCACTAACAGCAATGAGCTGTGGAAAAGCTTTCTTACTCAGCAATGGGAAGTGCTGCTCTGTTAACTGTGAGATGTTGGATGGCAAAGGGTGTAGGAGCTATGTCACACTGTGCCAGGCATTGCCCCACAGCAGCAACTTTGCAAGAGAGTCAGTAAAAGTTGTCCCTGACTGCAGCAGAAACACAGTATCACAGTCCCACGTGATGTTATGTAACAGAGGACACATTTTATCTGGCATGCCATACCCTCACTTGTGGGGGCTAACAAGTGAAATCACAGCTGCCATCCATCCAAATTAAAAATGAATCACTCAGCTGACCCTTGCATGCAAGCTGACAAGCCATCCCACACACCTGATGGCATCACGTGAGCTGCTTCCAATCCTCTGCTATGACTCCTGCCTTCATTTACTGTTCGGTTCTGGACTGGCAAAGCCACCTCAGAGCCATCCCTATTTGCTGTAAGGGTGGTGGTGCCCATGAGCACAGTAGCCTCAGCTTTCTCTGTCCCAGTTTTCACAGGTAAGGCTTGCCCTCAGACATGCCAGGTCTCCAAGCTTTCCAGCCGTCAATGGGAGAGAAGAAGAATTCTCCCACTGCAGAGGAAGAAACCCAGAGATTGTGCACCCCACTTGGATGCATGCATGATCATGGGACTGTGTTGGGCAGTAGCAGTAAGGGTGTAGCCAGCAGGTTCAGTCCCTCCCCTCACTTCACCACTTGCAAGACCACATCTGCAGTGCCACGCAGTTTTGGGCTCCCTGCTACAAAAGCAGTACTGGCATGCTGGAACAAGTCCAGTGTAGGTTCACTGAGACTGTCACAGGGCTAGAGAACAAGAGGATAGGGCAGCCTGGGCCAGTGTACGTCTGCTTCTTTTTGGAGCATCAGAAGCATTCATAAGTATTTTATATAGCGGAGACAGGACAGGTATTATTTGCACTAAGAAGCTTAAAAAATAATAAAACAAAAGCGTCTCCAGGGCTGTGATTGTGGCACCAATTCTGGGAGAGTTCAAGAAGCAGTTGGATGATGCTTTCATATGTAGAGTTTTAATTTTGGATGGACCTGTGTGCAGCTGGGAGTTGGACTCAGTGATCCTTGCATGTCCCTTCCAGCTCGGGATATTCTCTGAGGGAAAGAGAAACTGAAAACTGGTCCCACTGGAGAAGATAGGGCTGCAAGAAGACACTGTCACTATCTGCCAGTGCCTGGTCAAAAGATAGAGGGAAAATGATCAGGTTTCCCAGAGAGTCTGCCGAATTTCACTTCTTGCTCAAGACTCACCTGGACACAGCCCTGAGCAGTCTGATGCTATTAGAAGTGTCCTGAGCAGGGGCCAGACCAAACAAGCTCTGGAGTCCCCTCCAGTCTGAAGTGTGATCTTGTCACTGAGTGTCTCCACACTGCTTCTCCAACAGACTGCAAGAACACACATGAATTTAGAAGAGGAAGGGGCTGCTGATTTTGTGGGACTCTTATTAAGTGGATTAAATAAACCTATTTCAAACTGTAACCTCAGAATATGATATGGCTGCAGATGAAAACTCAGAACTTTGTTCTCCATTTCAAATGTGCTCTGAGTGAGGAAAGAAAGCCCTGTACATTTTAATAGCACAACACTTGAAGAACTCTTGTTTCCAAATATATTGCTATTAGGATGTTTGACAGTGTTGGAAAGAACTTCAAGTAGACTATTTCACAAATAGTATCGTCTATGAGAGTGGAAAGATTTAGCAATGTTTAATAATCTGTATCATGTTCTTGACTTTCAGAGCTCCAGAAGTTTGGTACAGCCCCTGGCAGACAGCATAGGCAGCAGAGCAGGACTGTCCTACAGCCCCCAGCACAAAGGGCCTTCCCCTCCAGGAACCTGCAGTGCCCTGGGCTGTGGCCAGCAGAATGCATAATGGGTGAGGAACAGCTCTGGATTTGCAGATGGGCTCAGATCACACAGATGTGGCATAGTCTTAACAACCCCAACTCTCACCCCACAGCCTCAGGGCTTGGGGTTGTAGGGTGCTGTCAGAAATGAGGACTCTACAGGAAGCACTGATGTACGGAGGGTACTCTGAATGCACTTCACGTCTCTGCCCTCAGTCAGGAAGCACCAACGGTGCCCAGAAGACAACAAAGCAGGCAACTGATGCACACAGCAGATATCCATGAGCTCCTGCAGAGAGTAGGGAACTGTCCTCAGGGCTGGGCTGGTGTGGAGATGACAAAGGCAGCCCTTGGGAGAGAGACAGCCATTCTGGGACAAGGCATGCAGGTCCAGACCCAAAGCAGAACTCAGTTTGTGGTGCTCAGCTGCACAGCTGGGAATGCAGAGGTAAAGCTGCTTACATTGCTTCTGTCCCTGAGTCACAATGAGAGGAATTACAAATGCTCAGAGCACTGACTGCATTATCTGTGTTGAAAACTTAGCTTTCAGTAAGGAACACACTAATTTTAAGTAACTCTACAAGAGGTGCTCGTGTTTAACAACAGCAATCCACACTGGATGCTCAGCACAAGAGCCAGAGAAGCATCTGCAATTCACTTGCCTCTGTCCAGGGCTGCTGCTGCCACAGTGTCTGCAGGTACCTGTGGACAACAAGGACTGACCTTGAGATGCAAACATGGAAACCAAGACAGACTCAAAGTCTCTGTCCTGACAGCCAATCTGTACACACCATGCTGCCTCACATGGAAAAGGATGCCATGAAATCCCAATGAGAGGGATGCACAGAGCATCACTGGATGTTAGTGCAGCCCAAATCCCACACGACAGCACCTCTAGCCTTGGTCAAATGTTTCCATCCGTCATTTTTGCTAGGAACTCAAGGTCACCCATAGTCACATCCTCCAAGTTTTGGTTGTGCTTGGTCTTTCACAGGATGAACCTAGTAGTGTTTCTTCACCAGGTGGTAATGGGGCCATCTTTGCAGGACAGTGCTGTGGTACACGGCCTGGGGAAAGCCCTGGCACCAGCATCCCCAGGAGGAGCTGGCACATCTTGTCCTGCCCGCTGTGCGATGACAATGGATGTGAAAGAAGCAATTATTCCCTCTCCTCTTGAAGGCTGCGTTAGTGCTGTTACCCGCATTACTCCTGCCAGCTGGTGCTCAGCCCTGAGCAGGACACGAAATAAAGGCTGCTCTCGCCACCTGGTGCTACTATCGGTAATTACAGGAGATGGCTTATGAGATCCCCTCGTGCTTACTCTGCCTTCTCAAGGAAGTTGCACGTGAAACCGGGCTACTGTAATTGCCATCAGTAGAACTAGATGGCAAAAAGTCCCGGAGTCCTGTTTGGTGCTAAGCAAGATCAGTGCCGATAGCAACACCGCAGAAATGCGGTCTTTAGAGAGGACTCTTTCCTCCATTCCCATCCTTTTTGCAAACACAGGGGGATGAGGCGTGGGGCTTGGTGCAGACGCATCCCCGAGGCTGAGCATCCTACTTGCTTACCTCAGCACACCCACTCTTGCGGTGGGAGCTTTGGATCTGTAGGGCTGGCAGGAAGGGGCCTGCAGCTGACTGATGCCAGCTCAGCTTTCATGTTCAGATACGCTATTTATCCTCCAGAATAAATCACTTCAAAGCCCCTCAAAGCCAGCTGGAAACTTCCCACTGATTTGAACGGACATCAAGGCTCCAGCACTGTGATTCTGAATCCCTCTGAGAACGCAGGCTAACCTACATCCAGAACACCCATCTCCTGCATAACACAAAAATAACTTTCCAGCATAACGCAGATTCAGTGCAGGAGTTAGCTCTACAGCACATGCTGCTCAGCCCTGGACTGCTTTTCAGTTTACCATCAAACTGGGAGAAACTCTGACATGATCACTCATATTTAGGTACCCATGCTCTTCCTGCCTGGGCACATATCCTTCCATAAATGTGTACTCTGTGCCCTTATTACTGAGCTGGAAAATCGTAGAATCACAGAACCATTCAGGATAGAAAAGACTTCCAAGATCCTCAAGCCCAACCCCAGCCCACCCCACTGCACCCACTGCCCACGTCCCTCAGTGCCACATCCCAATGGCTCTGGATGGCCACAGCCTGTGCCTTGAGCATGCTCCTGCTCTGAAGTAATGCTCCCGTTAGTGCACATAGCATCTCATCTGATAACAGAAATGCTTCGAGTTTCAAACAACGCCAAACTGAGGTCTGCAGCATCAGCTCTTTCCCCACGCTGAGCTCCGGCTGCAGAACCTAGGGCACCTCCATGACACCGTGAGCACCGAGCAGAGCTGGAGCCTGACAGAAATGAGGCAACATCTCGAGCTGACACAGCCACATGGGGCTGACCTTGGGTTGCTTCTGACAAAAAATGAATTAGCTGGCAGAGAGAATCAGGTGGAAACTATCATTTTCCAAAGATATTCAAGGTAAAAAGCCCCAGGAACAATCTTTTGTCAGTTTCCGAGACTTGATTAACTGCCTTAATTTCACATGATTAATGGCTTTCAAATCTTGGGGGATCCAAGTCTCTGTACACATCCTGTTACTTTAAAAAGCCTTCCTCCAAGAATCCTACAAGCTGCTTGAGAGTCACAGCCCCTGTTCCTCAACAGACCTTGCCATGCTGAGCCCTCGTGCTCCCCCAGCACCTCTGGAATCACATTCAGGTGGGATGCAGAGATCCAGACAGCTGCAGAGTAGCTGAACCTGCTGAAACCCGTAAGGGAAATTACGCCTGCTGGAAAAACATTAGAGACACCTCCTTCTCTTCCTGTCTCCAGTGGAAATGGTTCTAGAGTACACGAGAGGTGATCAGAGCATGCCTGGGTCTGAGTCCTTCTGATTATCATCACATCCTCTATGCTGGCACTCTTAGTCCTGCTGATGGTGCTCTTTAGCACCACAAATGCTGACTTTGGTCTCACCCTCAACACGAGTTCAAGAGCTCTATGCACAGAGCAGAATGGCAGGTAGAAAGAAACATTATGAAAATGATTAAAACCCCACTGAGCAATCAGCTAAACACTGCTCCCAAGGAGTCAGCAGTAGTGGAGGCCCAGGGAAGAACTTTCAGTCTTGCAACACAAAGTAGTGGCCAAAATGCAAACAGAAAGAGCATGAAATGCAAGAAGTACTGGCCTCGTCACCTCATACTATTTGCCACATCAGCACATGTTCTTGTTTCTCAGTTCATGGTAAATACAGTGAAGCTGAACACGTGGGAGTAACTGTTACCAACAAGTCAATGTAATATAGTGAATGAACACAAAGTGGATAAGTACACACGTGCTGCACAAGCCTTACACAAGACATCAGTAGAACACTGGTAGCTGAATCATTAATTACACGTCAAAGGTTAAAACAGTAGAGCCTCCTGCAAAAATGCACAATATTTTATGCAGCACAAGGTCCATAATGGATAAAAAATTCATCTCATTTCTGCCCTGGTTAATAGAATGCAAGAACTGTGCATCTCCAGGATCCATAAATAAAGTACCAAGGTTGACTTGCTTCTACTGTAATTAATGGTAGGAAATTGCATAAAAGAGTTGCACAGGCAGTCAGTGACCTTGAAAAGTTCGTGTGAAGAGTACTTCTGTGGACATTGTGCTGTCCTGAGGTGGGCTTCTGAACAAGGCTACTGCACCAAACACAGCAGAGCTGCAATTTTCTCACGTGCATAATGGAAAGTAAGGAAGTAGCACACATGAACTGAGCTGAATTACACCTGGACTGGGTTATTATTTATTTGTATTAATACAGAAAATGGAAGTGCAGGAATCAACAGAGTGAAACACAAAACCTGGCTCTGTGGAAACAACTGCTGACAACCATTACTAAGCATCTACTCTCTCATTTATTTATTGGTACCATTTTCCATTAAATGCCCCAGAGCTTTTACTATTAAATGAATCACTGCTGACTAAGCAAGGGGCTAATAGTTTCAGTTAGCACACAGGCAGCAGCTTATCTTTGCAGTGCTTCACTGTTTTGGGCATTGGCTGAGCTCAGCCCTCTGCCCATGCACTCAGAGACAGAAGTCCGAGCATAGCTGGGAGAGCAGCATGCAGCTCAGCCTGCTGTCTCTGCTGGTCGCTGCTTCCACAGCCCCCAGAGCCCACAGCCAGCATCAGAGAATAGCTCTCATTGGCAAGGAGTTCAGTGCTGCAGCGTGGGCTGCGAGGTCAGACCAGGTTATTAAGGGCTTTATTCAGTCAGGCCTTCAGTGGTGGAGACCGTATATCATCCAGGTAACCTGTGAAGATGGTCAGGTTGGCCAGGTATAACACCACCACCTCCTTCATGTGCACTTCTCCTTCGCAGATCCTTGGAGCTTTGCTCCTAGAGATTTGCTCCATGGTTTTCCCAAGGATATTTCACTGGACTGTTCTTTCAGCTTTTTACAAGCTGGTTACAACACCCATCTTCAGTTGCAAGGTAACTCTCCTTTTACCATGACTTTACAAAGAGGATTAAAGCATCGTTACAAGGGTATCACCCAATTCTCTCACCACTTTCAGCTGCATCCTGTCTCAGACTTGTATCAAAAAAGTTGTCATAGAAGCAGTCCCTGAACAGATGCTTATTCACTCACTGCTGGTAGTTTATCTCCTTGAACTCTGAGTCCTTGGACTCTGTAAGACACCACTGCCTTATCAGTTTCCAGACATAAGAAGTGCCTTCCTCTCTGCTGGCCCTCCAAATTGGCTGGGGTTTTCAGGTCAAGCTAGGTTCTTCTTGACTTACGTATACTCAGGAAATGAGGACTGCAAGTGTTCTGATCCACAAGCAGATTCACAGCAACATCACCAGTGGAAGCTTACACAACCTCTTCTCCATCATCTCTCCAGAAACAATGGAGAATTTGCATGGGCTTTCTGCTCTACCATATCTTAGAAAACTGTAACCATGAATTCTCTCTCTTGTTCCTACAATGGGAATATCACACATCTGCAGGGAAACAAAGCTGCTTTTCCCCTGGAGGCTGCAGTTGGCTGCAGCAGGGCCTGCAGGCTCCCTCAGTCACTCACAGCAGCAACCCTGCTCCTGCAAGGACACCTGGTTATCTCCCACTGATGATGGGCTCTGTTGGATTTTGGAACATCAGCTCTAGCCCAACATCTCCCCCTGAAAATAGCAAATGTCAATCTTTGGGCTTGCTGACTATTTTTTCCTTTAACTAGATGTGAAGTTGGAATGTCCAGCATACCTTCCAATAGACAGGAGAAGAAGCATTTCAATGTTTTCAGGTGTAAAGTGATGTTTCCCAAACAAGTGGAAAACGAAGACAACCTCAATTAATGAATGACAACAGGAAGAAGGCTGGCCTGGCATATTGGAGAGTGAAAGCAATACGTGCTGCCACCAGTGTAGTAGATGACTTCGTGGTTATTCTTGTATCCCTAGCTGAGTCCCTTTTTCTAAAAGACAGAGAAAAGAAAAGGATTCGTGGCAGTGCTGTAGTGTGTGCATGAGTTACAGATAGTAAATACTGCTCAGACTCTGGTATCTGTATTGCAGAGCTCTTGAAAAAGAAATTTGTCATGTATTGCCATTGCCAATACCATTATTTTCTCAGGCAGCATAGATCTTACTGAGTCAGCAAGTGCTGTCCATTCACAGTTTTGTGTCATCACACTCTTTTTATGTTCATTATGCTTCTTTCTGGTCCTTGCACTATAATGAATTTTATTGCCGGTCCAAATCAGATTACTTTTACAGTATGTATTTATCTTCCTGCTTTTTAATACAATAATTTGGAAACCTGTTGTACATGTAAAACAATGCTGCTTTTTCTTTATGGCAATAGAATGTGGGTTTTTTCGTGTGTGTCCAGACCTGGAGTCCTCAGTACAGGAGAGACATTCTGTCCAGAAAAGCACAATTGCTGCTGTGAGCATGAAGAGTTTCTTCATTGCTCCCTCTTGCTTTTCTCTCTTCACAACTTAGGCACACATCTCCTATTTTCTACTCTTTTTAAAGATGTCTCAAGGAATAAACATGCTTGTGATGTTCTAATGATTTCCTACAGAAATCCCAAGTGATATGGGGAGAGAGTATACACTGAGATGAGAACTTAGGGAGGAAACAATATCCTTATCATACCGCATGTCGCTCAGACAGAAGACCTTGGAAGAAAAGGTACCATTTATGCAGCTTTAGTGTGACAGCATCAGGGGAAAACACTGCAGTGAAGGTTGGTTTGCTTTGCTGAGAAAACAGTAGGAAGAGCTGACAAGAAATCTCGTAGAAATTCAAATCAGTCCCTTCATGTTTTGTTAAGAAATGGCTCCGTGTCCTCAGGAGTGGTGCACAGCCCAGAACGGTTCAGACGAGTTCAAACGAAGCTTAACTCTGGCAGTGAGAGTGGATAAACAAGAAACAAGGAGCTTGTCCCATCATCATTTCATTCCAAAACATGTTCACTGTCATCACAGTGATGAGTCAGCTCCGAGTTCTGTGGCACTGAAGGCTGTAAACATACACAGAAAGACAGCCAGCAAACAAGAGTAAGGAAAGTGTTTGTGCATGCATTTCAGACAGGACTAATGCAGAAATAAGGAATCACCCAAAATAAACTTGCCTTCATGCATTAGGTTACTGCTCCTGGGGGTGATGGGTTGACAGTTGGATTAAAAATTCCTAGTGGTTTCCAACCTTAAATGATTCTACAATTCTGCCTTAGAGAATTGCAGACATGTAGAGCAGCCCGAAACACCTCCCACGCTCACGTCATGTCCTGCCAGAGTAAGAAACTGAGTCTATGATTTGGATATCTCACCGCTGCACCTCACCTTCCAGCCACCAGCTCGCATGGGAATGCTGTGTTAAGAGGACAGTTACTGGCAGCTTCCTCCCTAAGAAAGCTCTAAAATAGCAGTAACGTTTAGCAAAGCAAACTGTGGCTTGTAACGTAACTGACACCTGGCAGTCATGAAGATATCCTTAGGAGGATCAGTAACGTTCACCATGGTGTTAAATCCTGCTGTGAAATAGGATAAAAATAGACCAAATCTGGTGGCAGCCAGCATTGTCTGTGCAAAGCTTTCCTGCCAGCATCCCGTGTTTTGGGGCTGGTAAGGGAACAAAACAGCATGTTTCTATTTCCTCATCTCTGTTTCTACTGTTTTTCTCCTCTGTTTCAAAGGAATGTTGCTCAAGAAAGCTGAGTGAGGACATGAGAAGGTGATATTGAAATTTCAGAGCTTTCAAAGCAATCATTTCAAAGAGCATGTACCATAAAGTTGCAATGTTCTGACATCCTTCATAGTTGTGAAAGGAGGAAGTTGTTTGCCCAATTTAGCTCATAAACCCTGAGGAAAGAGATCTTACAAGGGCAGCTCTCCTCTCAGTAGGAAAACAAACAGATTTTGATCTGCCAGCACCTGTATCAATCAAAGGAGAGCTCATGCCTTAATTTTGCCTAAAGGGATGATTCTGAGTACCTGAATGGACACCAGCAGGCAAGTTGTAGGTATTATCTGTGATAAAGAAAGCCTTCTCCTCATTGTGAAAGACACTTTGAAAGAATAACGCAACTTGGAGACATGATCACTCATCACTTGCTAGAATAGAAACCTTCAGTTCTGCAGCATCTAAAGGACTAAATTTTCAGAAATTCTTCATATACCTTTTCCTAGTTGTTAAAAAGAAGCCTGAGAATCATTCAGTAGATTCCTGAAGTTAGTCTAATATTCAAATTCTGCTCCTTTTCTTGTTTTGATTACCTACCTACAGACGGAGCTGCAATGAGCTTGGATTTTGTTTAAAGAGGGAAAGAAAGAAAGGGAAAACATTCCCCCAGAGTTTACTGGACTGTAAGCTAGTGTAACCACTATTGTGTTCAAAGGAGGACTATGAAGCTGGGGAAAGGTGTGAGGGCAAGGATGTGAGGGGCAGCTGAGGACCCTGGGTCTGTTGGGCCCAGAGTGGAGGAGGCTGAGGGGAAGCATCATGGCAACCTGCAGCTCCTCACAGAATCACAGAACTGCAGAGATCGGAAGGGAACTCAAGAGATCGTTGAGTCCAATCCCACTGCTAAAGCAGGTACCCTAGGTTACACAGGTAGGCATCCACACAGGTCCCAGTATCTCCATAGATGGAGACTCCACAACCTCCCCGGGCAGCCCGTTCCATTGCTCCATCACCCTCACTATGAAGAAGTTCTTCTCCGTATTTGTGTGGAATTTCCTATGCTCGAGTTTTAGGCCATTACTCCTTGTCCTATTGCTACACACCATCAAGAAGAGCCTGGCCTCATCCATTTGCCTCCCACCTCCCTTTAGATATTTATAGTTTATTTATGGCAGCCTGCAGCTCCTCACAGGGAGCAGAAGGACAGTACTGAGCTCTGCCCTTTAGGGAACAGCCTGGAGCTGCACCGGGGGTCAGGGAAAGCTTCTCTCTCTGGACCTCCTGACTCTCTCCTCCCATTGCACTTCAGCTTTGATCCATGGTCCAAACAGATTAATTTAGGGCAAAATTAAGACAAGTGAAAAACTATAACTGACACAATTTAATCACCAGTGGGCTGAGGAACCTCATCTTCACAGATAGAGAGGAACTCGCTCCCATTAAACCTGAATGCCTCCTGCAATAGCTTAATGACTTCTTTAATTGCTGTTATTGTTAGTATGTGAGGAGGAGGAGGGCAGAGGGAAGAGCAAGATGAATTTATTTCAGGTTTATAAGAATGCCCACACCCCGTCATGCCACATTTCAGCTCTGCCAGGAAAGCAAGAAATTGTGATGTTGTACAATCAGAGTTAATCACGCTCAAGGAGTGCAATGTGTCATTTTCTATCAGGAACATAAAGCTTTGTGACATTTGTACCTAAGAAGCAGAAATATTCACCAAACACTCCGCTATCTGCCCACACTGATCACCAGCACTGCACTGGCATTGCATCCCTGGGCCCCATCCTCCTGCACAGGAACTGGTTTCAGGCGACCGCTGTAACATGGAAGTCATCTGGATTTTTTGATATAGGAAATTTTTTTACCAGAACAGAAACCTTCCTGCTGCAGAACAGTGTTGGGCTCCTTACATTTTGTCGAAAGAATTTACCTTTTTTTTTTTTTTTTTCTACTACAGGAGTTAAAAATCTGCTGTGAGGAAAAGAATAGTGACACCAACTGGCTGAATAAATAAAAAGTGTAAGGGTGAGGATCCCGTGCCAGCGGTGAGAACATCTGAACCCACATCGCTGGGGCTGGCCACGGCTGGCACAAGACAGGCAAAGGGACTCAAGGCAGTCATGGCAAGAAGCAACACAGCCGAAGAGAAGGGAGCTTGCACACACTGCCAAGAACAGTGCTGAGAATACGCAGCTGCTAGAGCATGGGGGCTGCCCGTAAAACTGTGTGATATCGTCCAGGCACGCCAAGACTGCAATCTTTGCTCCAAGATGAGACCGAGACCATTGCCCAAAACAACAGCCCATCTTGCCTAGAGGACACAGTCCTCTGCAGTGATGGTAGGTCGACTATATTTGGCCCCTCCCTTGGTCTGAGGAAGCGAGATATGCACAGACTGACCTGCACTGACTCAGCAAGTGGGCTAATGCAGGCCTATCCAGTGCCAAGAGCAAACCAGGCATATGCCATCAAGGTACTCACCATGTTGATGGCTGCTTAGGGACATCTCCAGTCATCAAGAGTGACCAAAGGACTCATTTCACTGGTGCAATCGTACAATGCTGGGCAGAAGAAAACAATATTGAGTGGCAATTCCACCTGCCTCATAATCCGACAGGAGCAGGCATTATTGAATGCCATAATGGTATTCTTAAGGCTGTCCTGAAGACAGACTCTCAGTTCTGCAAGTGTGGACAATGAGTTTCTACAAAACCCTGCAGGACCTGAATGAAAGGCCTAGAGACGGCAGACCCAGTGCTCTGAAGATGCTACAGATAACATGGGCCTCCCCTCTTAGAATCCAAATTGCAGGCACTGATAACTGGGTAAGACCCCAAACTAGCAATGAAAATTATCTTCTGCTCTCTGATCATGAAAACCTAGAACCGGGAACCTGTGAAATTGAGTGGTCTTGGAAGGTGCAAGCAGGACAAAAGCGGTGTGGCAAGCTTGCACCTTGGGGGAGAATGTTGGAAGCTGGAGGATTGGTAGTCCCCCTGGTAACAGGTACATGGCCTGCAGACATTGTGGTCAACACTCTGGTTTTCATAGCTAAGGGGACCTTAACCACATCTCTGTGACTAACAGGATCCCCCATTTGGTACTCAGTGTAGTTAGGCAGCCTCAGATACCAGGCCACAGATGGCCAGGACATGCCCCAGTGCAATCCAAAGTGCAGACCCAGGACAGGAACATGGCCTGCATCTTGCCATGGAGGGTGGGTATCTAGCTGGGTCCACCTGGTCCCACACCCCTGCAATGAACAGTGACACCCACGGTACCATCAGGTGTTCAGAGCCCTGTCCAGCCTGCAGACAACCTGTGCCAGTGCTTCGGCACCCTTGTCATAAAAAAAAGCTTTCCTTACATTCAATCTAACTCTCCTCTCTTTTAGTTGGAAATCATTTCCCCTTGTTCTGTCACAACAGACCCTCTAAGGAGTCTGTCTCCTTTCTTACAGCCCCCTTTAGATTCCCAAAGGCCGCTCTCAGGTCTCCCCAGGGCCTTCCCTTCCCCAGGCTGCACAGCCCCAGCTCTCAGCCTGCCCTCATAGGGAGGTGTTCCATCCTTGGGATCACTTTTGGGGCCCTCCTCTGTACACACTCCAGCACATCTCTCCTGTACTGAGGACTCCCTGTCTGTATGTATGAGGTCTCAGAGCAGAGCAGAGGGGCAGATCCCCTCCCTCACTGTGCTGGCCACGCTGTGCTGGATGCAGCCCAGGGCTTGGGGCTGTGCTGGCACACTGCTGGCTCACATCCATCTGCCACCACCAAAACTCCCAGCTCTCCTTAGGTAGGGCTGCTTACACACAACGGTGTCTAGTTTTTGTTCTCCCTTTCATTTGCTGCAAGTCTCTCCTATGTATTTTTTTTTTCCTGTTCGTGTTCAATACACAGAAGATGTACCTAGCATTGTAAAGAAGGGTCCTGTAGCTTTTTTCTTTCTTTTTTTTTTTTTCATCACTTGTTCTTCCTGCAATCTTCAAGAACTTGTTGTAGTGGAAACGATTCTTTAAAAGCAAGATTTTCCCGGCCATATGATGCACGTTGCATCTCACACTCACACTGCCTCTTAAACGGAGTAAAAGCTATTTCTGTTTGCCTTTTTTTAGCACAATGCTGTTTGATTATGGTTTGAATATGCGACCCTACCAGAATATAAATAATTACAGTGTTCACCAGTACCGGGACTCAGCTTGGGTCGTGAGGAAGCACTGTTCCTCCAGTGTTGTGTAAAATCTCTCGTAAGACCAATGTGGAGGACACCTTAAAGCCATGTTGTCCAGCAGAACTATAAGGGGATAACAGCTTTCTTCTGTTCTCAGTTAAAATATTTGCTTTTTAAACTGCCTGTTGTAACAAGCAGCGGCACGAGTGAAATGAAATCTTTATGTGATGTATGTGGGCCAAACCGTGCTCGTTTGCTGCCCTCACACCTCTGTACTGCTCTCCCTCAGTGTCTGGGTTTCCGTTTGCATTATCACGGCTGTAATATAAAAAGCTTCCCCTGTATTTTTAACTACCCAAACTGCAGTCGTGGTGAATCTGCCGTGCTCACATAGGAGGCAGGAGAGAGAGTGACAGTGTGAAATTTCCCCACTTAAAGCAGCTACTTGACTTCCTTTAGTCAAGCCTGAAGCTTAGGACTAATTTCATACTAAAGAACGAGAAAACAAACGCTGAAAAATGTTTAAATGTTAGATACCTTGAACTACAGATGAGAATCCCACAAACACTCAAACATTTCCTAATGTGTACACCAGAAATAGCTGCATTTTCACATTAAGCTACGTGAGCTGCTCGTGTAATAGCTTTTTAACCTTCAGATGCTGAACTCTGGTGATCAACCTTCCAACAGAGCTCTTCTGCAGGATTCTGCCCTCGTGCTTTCAGGGCATGCTTCAGGAGGCACACAGTCCTGGCCGTTGTTGTTTTCCAATGGTATTCTGATATATAACATCCCAAACTTTTCACCTGTAAGCTACACAACAGCTTAAAACCTTGATTGACTTTCAAATTCCTATTCCATGGCAGTTTGAACACCATTTATCTGCTTAACACTGCATTCTGCACTAAGTAATGTGTTTGCAAAACTAAGAACTGCCGTCGTGGGGATGTGGCTTTGGTGATGAGGAGAGATTGTCTGCTTTGTTCTTCTTTTGTAGCATGCATTTACCAAATGCAAGGTCATAAGCAGCATTCATGATTTGTTTTAGGTTGCAGGTTTAAGGACATTAGGAGGAATCTTCAGAAAGATAACAGTGAGTCTTCTGATCAGTCTTCTGGAATGGGTGAGAACAACATGCATGTAAAATGAAAGCAGAAGTTACTGCTACAGGTTTATTTTGGCTTCACCTGGAGTCTGATGGAGTTGCTGCTTATCTAACCTGGACAGGATATTTCCAGGCTGGAGCAATACAGGTATCTGTGTATTTCTCCCAGTAACTTGAGTTCTGTGAAGTCACACACCATATACAGGCCAAGGGCATCTTCAGAACAGCTACGACTGAGATGAATTATGGACCCATTATCTCTCCTTCCCAGGGGAAAATGTGAAGAGGATAGAAAAGATGAAATAGTGTAAAAAAATCTGTGCTTGGTATTCAGCTGTAAAGACTAGTAGAGCAGAAACTGATAGTAAGAGAGCAGTGCTTGGACAGTTATAGCTGGAGATGGGGCACAGTCATGCTTCAGGCAGTAATGGTTAGTAGGACTGTCTTCAGTGCTGACCTGATTCTGAGTGAGGTGTGACTCTGGACTGACTCTGACCTGAGGATTCCTCCAGTGGGTTCTCTGAAGACAAATGTAGGCAAGACTCAATAAAAGTAAATGCTGCTCGAAGCAAAACTGATAACTTCTATTGTCTTAACTTCAAAGACTAAACACAGGAATCAGTACCAAGCAGCTTATCTGTTATTAAGCTTCAGCTTGATAGGCTTTGTTTACTTGCAGGTGTCTTAATCTGTTGGCAGATAAATAAAGAACTATGGGATGCAGGATGTGTTTGTACCAAAAGAAAGCTCTTAAAATACTGAGTACCAAACCTTCTGACACACTGCAAGAGTGGGATCTGCGTGCACCACTGTCCTATTCCAGACAGAGATGCTCCTGACATCACCACGTGATGCAAAGATCTGGCAGGGATGATGCTGACAGCTGCCTGCACAGGCAGCCACTGAACTTCTTGGATTTCTTACTGATGCAGAGCCTGCTGCTACCATTAGCTCACAACAGTTATCAAAACCTAAACCTGGAGTAGGATTTTAAGGAAATAAAGATATCACCTTCGTTTTTTTTGCTGATTCTCTGTGCCTTTGGGGCTATTAGTGCGAATGAAGAGGAACTTTAAAACAGCAGATTCTCTAAAAAGACAGTTTAAAAAGGAAGGTCTGAAGAATAAATGGAGGATACTCAGAATTTCTAGAAGTAATTACAAGGCTTTCTTGTACCACTGCTGCTCTTGACTGCGTTAAGGCAAGAATTGTATCTTACACTCCTGTACCAAAGGAGCTGTGGCTGTTGCAGTGTACTGCAGATTGCTATAACCAAACATTCTCTTTCAGCTGTTATGGTGACCTTGGACACTCATGTCTCAGGAAGCAGCTGTCTCCCTCCCTCTCAATGCCTGATTAACTAACTTGATTTAGACATCTGTTCCCATGAGACAGCACAGTCTAAAGGTGCAGCAGTAAGTCTAAGGCTCCCACATATTTTCTCCCACCATACAGCACATCAGTATTGGACTACAGATTTCTGCAGCCACGAGTGTGATCTGCTGTTACACCAAGCACCTGAGTGACTCAAAGGGAACAAACAAGCTACTTATACAAAAATGTTTGGCTAAGAATGGAAAGTTACTTCATTTTCCTGATCAGGTAAATGGAAAAGATTCTTAATTATCACACCTAAGCTGTTCACACCAATTTACAATGCAATTTTGCCCCTTCAGATGAAACATCTCCCCCAACTCCACCCACTGTTTATCTGCAGAGCCACAGGAAAGCAGAGCTTCCCTTTTCCAGACACAACTTGATGCTGAGTTCTGTTTTTAAAAGGCAGTGCAATTATCCCATCACAAAACAGACGAATGCAGCAGGTGTCTCCAATCTGGAAACAAAAGCGCACCAAGTGACAATAAGCATTTCTGAACTGGAGACTTCTTTATTTACTGCACTAAGGAACAGCAGGGCAGTTTCACAATCTCTCCTTTGGAAAGCTCTGTAGTATTACTCCCAAGCTCAAGAGTATTTTCACCAGTGGATTTGATAGCTGGGGATCTATCCATTTGTGAGTAACTTTGCTCACGGTGTCTGTGCACAGACTGTAAAACAAAACCATCTAAATTCACTCCTTTGTGGACAACGCAACGTTTCCTATCACGATGACACACACCTGTGATAAAAGCAAGGCTAGCACCTGGTGAAAATACAGAAGCCTCTGAACCATGCACGAACAGGAAAAGGTTACCCAGACAGGAAAAGAAAAAAGAACTACTGTTTCTGCAGTTGTGTCCCTGAATTCATCTCTTAAGACTGACACCACCTACAGGTCCCCCAGCCCTTGGCACTGCAGCTGATGGCAGTCACAGGGATACGAGGCCCTGCACAGTGCTGAAGCCAGGCCTAAAAAACTGCTGCTCTACGGCTGCTCAGTAACAAACACCCACTCGAGGACTATGGCTGTTCCTTATGGAGTGCAAAGTCAATACCTAGTAATCTTTATGCTAACCAACACGTAGTTCCGTAATTTCAGTGTCCCAGTAAAAGATAAGAAAACAGTCTTTCCACAAGTATAAAATGTGGAAATTTTTTAAAAAGAGGGGAGTCATTGTTTTGTAAAGCAAATGCAATCATCTGATTCCATATTTAATCTTGGTACCACGTCGCCGCTGTAAATAATCCATGTTTTGTGGCTTTTGCATGCACTTAAATGGAACAAAGCTTGCTGAATGTCTTCTTAAGAGCTCACCAGGACATAAATCATGCTGAAAAACAAGAAAAAGAATAATATTCAGCTGTGTCATTTTGATACATGTTACACATTTTTTAAAGGAACAAATCCGTGTGGGGCACAAGGACCGGGACTGCAGATTTTACACAGACACATAGGAGGGGCACTACAAAGGATGACAAGAACTGGGGGAGCCCAGGGGCACCCCTTAACCCATGTCAGGGGTCGGCACGCTGCCCAGAACAGCTGAGGGCTGGCTTTTGGCTTAGAAGTGGGACAGGGTACAAGGGAGTTAGGGTGGTTTCTGTGGGTCTCCCATCCCTTCTGACTCTTGGAATGACTCCGTCACCTTAAAGTTGAAGAAAAATCTGTTTGAATACCTACACAATAGAGAAGTGCTACTTTTCCAGTCCCTCACTGAGCATCCAGCTCTGGGTGGGGAGGTGCCATTCTGTTGTGCTTAATGTGGAGCTCCCCACTCATGCTAATGCAGAGATTGAAATGAGTAACTGCAACCAAAACAAGCCTTGTGTTTTAAAACAGAACGTAAGGCAGGCGTGAATTCTTTTTTTTGGGAGCGTCAGTGTTATATACATTCCTGAGTTCAAAGCTTCTCAGTACAGTGCCCAGCCAAAAACAGCAGACTGAAAGTTAGTCAGGACGGAGGAACAAACTTACCCATATAAGTAGTAAAAAAATGATAGAAGGTAGAATGCTAATTTGCACCATCCTTCCTTCTGGCAATAGGCTAAAATGTCTGCATTCATGATGGTTGTAGGATCATACAGACCGGGGCCGCTCATCACAGGTCTACTCATGTACCTGGAAGTGACACACAATCAGTTTTGGGGCACCAGCAATGGGAAACACGGGTTCGTGCCCCCCCACCCACTGAGCCACGGCCCCCAGCTCCTCGCAGGACACCTCAAGCTGCACAAGGAGGACCCGTGATAACCACAGGCACCAAAGAGAGTTTCACACACGGAGCCCCAGGAGCTGCTCCCAGCCTTAAACCGGGCCCAAGTGAGGCACACCAGCTGGAAACGGGACACCTTCGTTTAGAAATGAAAGTATTCTCTCAAGTTTTACGTGGGATTCCTTATAAAGGGTTGGGAAAGGTGCAGAAGGGATGAGCACGGGACCTGATGCAGCCTCGAGTCGTTACCAACAACACGTGCTGGGTACCACAGCAGAGCAGTGCTCACACAGCTCCATGCAGGATGATCCCACAACTGCAGCTTAATGCAGGCTGCGTTTCAACCTCGTGCAGCTCCTGCACGGGCACCAGCAGCAAAAGGAAGCAGGACTGCCACTCCTACCAGCAGCCCACGCCGTCACTACGCAGCTCCAGTGCACCTTTACACGTCAGCTGCCACTGCTGCCCAACACGGGGTGCTTGCACAGCACGAGGGGACACAAACAAGGAGAGGAAGCAAAGCGATGCTTTTCGTTGGACAGCCTGGATGTCAGCTCTCTCACTGTCACCTCACAAAGCATCCTTACTTGCTGCAGACACGGAACACTTAGCAGGAAGCACTGCAACAGGAGAATGAGTTACAGTTAACGTGAGGACACAGACACCAGACTTGTCATTATTACCTCCAAATATGATAAGCCAACAAAGGCATATTGAGACCCAGTGTAAGCCACTCTGCTGCACAGAGAAACATAACACAGAAGAATGCATGGATGAGGTACTCTGGAAGTACAAGCTGGAAAAGAAAAATATGAGTTAGAAGTTGGGATTACTCAAAGCAAAACGTGTGTTGTTTCATCTATTTTGGAGGTAAGGCTTTGTTTAAAAGTTGTTTTGAAGAACACTAACGAGAACAAGGCTGCAGCAAGTGAAAAGAGCAACGAGCAGGACATGCCTTGCTGTTTTCACGTGATATTTATGAACCAGGAAGAAAACTTTCTAAGATGAAATGCTCAGAATAAGAGATCTCTATGGCTCCTGTTAGCTTACGTGCACCGTGGGCAGATCCACGCTCTACACGGGACCGTAACAGAAGAGACAGAGAGATTTCTGCTCATGTAACATAGAAACACCACCAAGAAACACGTGCTAGAAAACCGTTTGTAGGCAAAAAGGTGTTTTGTGTTTTCACATACGAACATGGAAACAAAACTGTCAAACAGATGTAGTTTTCAGATTCAAACTGGTGCCAGGATGGGATCTCTGAGGCTGAGCTCTGCCCACCGGGTGAGCACACAGCTTCAGCCTCCTCCCCCTGCACGTGGCATGCATGCTTGGTAGCATCATGCTTTCCAGCAGGAGCCCACAGAGCTAACTATCATTACTATGGCATGACAGAAAGCATGAAATGCCAGCTGCTGTTAGTGTTATTAACAGGAGTGGTATGGAGGGGTACGTGGAGTCAGTGCATGCAAAGAGCCAGTGAAACCTCGCACCCGCCACAAGACCAAGTCACCCCAAAGTGGTATCAATTACTCTTGTGTTAGACCACTCAGAAAGAAGTATCCACAGTTAAGGAGCACTAAAACATCTCCTCGTGAGGAATAGTTCATTTCTAGCTCAGATCTAAGCTGCGTGTGCCTGCACACGCATACAGACACAACACACCTTGCTCTTTCTCCTTTGAGTGCACACCATCAGTGTCAGCGCGCTGGAACTCTTGGTTGGAAGCTCAAAACCATCTCTGTAGGAATCTAAAACCTCCCAGGAAACATTCTCACCACCCACTGCACTACTGCACTCTGCTGCTGGAAGTGACAGACAGCGAACAAAGCGAAATGGCATCAACGTCAACAAGCTGTCACAACTGAAGTGTCTCAGGAAGGTGTTTCTGTGCAGCTCCTCCTGGGCACACTCACCACGTACAACAACTCGGCAGCTACTTACAGTGGGACAACAAAACCAGCACTATGTTTGTAGTCTATTTCACCACACAGAAGGTGTTTCTCTTTCCCTTCCTTGCCAGGTCCTACCCCCCTCCCACTAGGACACCTCTCACAACACCCCCACAATGACCCTCCCCTGCTGCCCCCCTCCAGGAGCCCGGCTCTTCACTTCTCATTCAGTTGCTAACCCACCTCCACGAGAGCAGCGGATGGCAAGTTATTTACTCCTTTCCACCAAGCTATCGTGTGAACAAACACCACATGCACGTGGGTTAGTGGAAGGTTAATATCTGCGTTCAACATGCGCACTGTAACACTCTGAAGGCTGCCACAACGTCAGGATGTAATGCCAGTCTGCCTTCCCCCACACCGTGGCAGGCCAAGCAAGGGAAACTGTTAGATGCACGGCTGTCCAGGCAGCAGCTCTGCCCACGGCCTCCTGCCCCTTCTCGTGCCAGAATGTTGTTTTCATCCTGCATGTCTAACACGTGCTTCCCCCCCAGCTCCTCTACGACATTTTCCTGCTGCAGAATTTACCTAACTCTCCAAAGCACAGAACGTCACAGTGCAAGATGCCAAAAGTCAAAAGAAAAGCCACAGGGCATGGGATAAAAACAGCTGTTTTATCACAGTCCATGCTCTTCCCAAGCTCCCCTCGTGCTCTTGGACACAGGTAGTTTGCCTCCAATGCTTCTCACAAAGCACGGAGCATCAGAGTTGCATCCCCGGTCATGCAACAACAAAAAAGCAAGGACAGCCGAATCCTGAAGCAGAATTTCCTCACTCAGTGCTTAAAAAGAACTCGTCTGCAATAACCTCAGAGCTCAACCAATGGCACTTTGCAAGCGAGATCTGCTCCACGGGCTGACTCCCACAACCCCCAATGGCACGGGGCTGCACGAAGGTGAGCCTTAAGGTTCCACTCCGACCAAAATCCCTCTCTGAATCGAACCCGCAGGACGCACACAACAGGCATGTAACAGTTTTCCTCACTTCACGGGGTAAAGCAAGCAAAATTGTTGGGCACCACACATGGGAACTGAGGAAGCTGTCGGGAACAACAGACAAGCAGCGGGCGGCCAGGCGGAGCGGAGCATCCCAGGGCTCACGGATGTTCCTCACGGGATGGAAGCGGCATTAAAAACGGAACGGAGAAGCAGTACACACCTTTAAGGCAATTTTGACTCTTTTAATCTTTTTGACCCTTTCAACTGTCTTTGTGCCGAAAACGTGGAAAGCAGATTGAAAGAACGTTAGTACGACCGCTGGCGGATCCCCAGCACATTAACAACAGTCACAACGTTCAACATGTAAAGCACAGAGGGATCGCACAAAGGGTTTTCCCCGCAGTGGTGTGGAGCAGCCAAGCTCCTCAGCCAAGGGGACAGCACACGCGGGCACTTCCCGTGGACTTATTAACCCAAACGTCCCGCGGGCAGCTTACCGGATTGAGCGTATTGCACTGGTCAATGGGATTCTTGTAATCTGTCTTCAGTTCATCAAACGCTATGATCTGCAACGAAATCGGAACGGCCGTGATCCTTCAGCCCGGAAACAAAAACGCGTTTCATCCGCGAAAAGCAACACACGGGCACGGG
>VXAB01009956.1:4447-52513 GCA_013399175.1 Odontophorus gujanensis
TAATAATAATAATAATAATAATAATAATAATAATAATAATAATCTGGTGCTGAGAGGCAGTTGTAGATGAGAGGGTGGCAAGAGAGGGCAAAATGAAGTGTGCTAAGGCAGGGAATTATTTGCTCTACCAAACACTACCTTTGTAAATTTGACGTCATAACAGTTCTCACAGAGCAGCATCTTTTAAGGACTTCCTAAATTATTTTTAAAAGAACAGGGCTAAAGCCAAGGGATTCTGTATTAATGGTGGAAAATCTCACAGATAATTGGAAGCAAGCATGCAGGCCAGACACCAGCAAGGAGCATAACAGAGTCCCAGAGCTGGATGTGAGGGAGGCAGGGTTGGGGCCCTTTATTCTGCTGTGCTCCTTGCCCAGGACGAGCTCCAGCAGCTCTTCCCTTCTTGGAGGAGCTGGAGAAGTACCACCATATTGCACAGCTGTGGGCAGTGAGGCACGGAGTGAGCTTTCATGTCACTCAGCGTGCTGGTTTAGCAGAGCACAGGGTGTGAGGTGGCCGCTCTGTTTCTGTGACCCTGTGTGGCTGTTTCCAGGGCTCACTTTGTTCCCTCTGCTCAGACTGCTCTGGGGGGCTGCAGGAGGCCCCGGGGTCCCTGCAGGGTGGAAGGAAGGAATGGGCACTCAGTCCAAAGCCCAACAAGCAAATGCAGCTTCCTCACCACAGAAAATGGTGCTCATCTGATGACAAATGCTGCCGACCTCAGTGCTTGGGTACACGGTCTGCACCCTGTGCACACAGCAGCCTTGCGTACAGACCGTGCTGCCAGCACCATCCCCTCACAGCACGCAGACCAGCAGTGTCCTACAGACCCACTTCACCCTGGTATTGTGACAGATGTCAGTTCTACTTCATACACACTTGCAAATTCGAATTCCTGTGGGGCTTTGCTGACCTCCAGCGCAAACCCTTGCAGACAGAGATTACACTGTTGCACTGATAGCAAAATCAGCCCTTCAGTTTGTTCTTCGTGAGCCCGGAATAGAAAAGCTGAAGCGTTACTCCATCCCTCCTTCTCTCGGTCACATCCCTACACGACCAACGCCTTTCGCAGCCACACTGAGCGATCCCTTTGGGGAGGAAGGTGTGACTCTGCCCCAGTCCCGCTCAGCCGTCAGCGTGATGCAGTCGTCTCCGAGGGCTGCTCAGGAGCGCGGTGGCACAGCAGCTGTCCCCACCGCCCGGCTCCTGCCGAGCATCCCCTGCCTCTCCGTGCTGGGAGAGATCAGCGAGTCCTGCAGCCTGCAGGTGTCTCCCAGCAGAGGAAGCTGCAGAGCCCCTGGGGATCATGTGTGGTACCCGAGCAGATGTTGACTCGCTCTTGGTGCTCTTGGTGAGACAGACCCTCTCTGATCCTCTCACCGCCGGCAAGAGGACGGCCGCACTCCTGCGCCTGCAGCTGCTCCTTTAACGTACAAAGGCAGGATTTCAAGTGAAGAGAAGAATGGGAGTCTGGCTGCAGCGTTTCCTTCGCTGCTACAACAGCAGATTGGAAGAAGCTGAGAGTTTTGGTGCCTGGAAAACTGGATTCTGAATCGTGAGAGGCTTTGAAACACCACCCCCGCCCCCCCCAAATAAAACAAAAACCTTTGACTTCTTCTCTCAGCAGGAGGGGGAGGGAGGGCGGATTTACCATGAAGACAAATCGAAGATGCAGAGCCCTGCTAGCAGTGAGTCTGAATCTGATGGCTCTCCTCTTCTCTACAACAGCTTTTATCACGACCCACTGGTGTGAGGGCACGCAGAGGGTCCCCAAGCCGAGCTGTGGGAAAGAGAAGAAGACAAACTGCCTCAACTACAGTGGGAATGAGACTGCCAATGAGACAAACCAGAACGTGGTTCATTACAGCTGGGAGACGGGAGATGACCGCTTCCTTTTCAGGTATTTCCACACTGGGATCTGGTACTCCTGTGAGGAAAATATCAATGCTGCCGGTAAGTGTAAAGCAACTTCCTTCCAGCTTGTGTTGTTTTGTGTTTGGCTCAGTGTAATGAACACACAGGCAAGCTGTTCTGCGCTGTAGCTAACGCAGATTTGCCCTGCAGAGAGAGGCAGAATTCTAACAGTTGTTTGTTGAAACACAACCTGTTCCCAGAAGCAGAAATTTGCTTGTTTACCTGCTGGCGGATGCAGGCTGAGCGGTGTGTGCTCCCCCTCAGCGGCACTGCAGCTGGGGACTGCTCAGCGCTTCTCCTCCCAGAGCTGCTCCATGCAGCGCACAAAAGGCAGCGGCTGTGAGTTGTTATGGAGATTCTGACATTGACCCTATCGGATTGCGATTGTCCCCTCAGTAACCCAAAGGGCAGCGGTGTGAATGGCAGGAGAAGCACAAAGCTCCCAGTTTTTATCAGGCTGTAGCCTAGAGTTCCTCTTTTCTAAGTAAATGAGCACTCAGATCCTTTCTGGTGGCTCGATTATACACGGTATATACTGGAGTGGAAAGGTAGTTAAAGGGCAGGACTGGGCACTGGGAAGCTCATTTCTGTTCCCTGTTCAGCCATTTACTTACTGAGAACCACTAGAGAAGACCGCTTCAGTTTAGCAGTGAATTCATTCCCCTTCCTGTACTGTGGAATTTACCAATAAAACACAGGAGGATGTATGGAAGGCAGTCCTGCTTCCAGAGTTGTCTGACAGAGCTCACATCCAAACTCAGATTTGAAAGAGCTGCCTTGCTATTGCCCAAGGAGTGACTCAGGGGCTGGCTCACCACTGCTGGGAGAGGAGGACAGCTAATCCTCACATGTGTTGTGTCTCTGAGGACACAACCTCCCTGGTAGTGGGAAGTTGACAGCATCTGGTGAGCTACGCCATGAGCATGTACTATAAGGTGGGGCAGACTTAGTGAGCAGCTCATAGTCCACTTCATCCCAAGGTGTTGTGCATACTCATTGGGAATTTGGGGGGATATTGCTTCACGTTGGTCATTACAACTCAATTCGATGTAATAAAAGAGAAGCTGATGAACTCTAGCCTTGAGAGTGGCAACAAGTGGTCCCGTGCTAAAATAAGTGCACCAAAGTAACACTCTTGACATTAGGGGGAAATAATGTAGAAAAAGAAACACTTTTCTTATTGATTTGGAAATAAACTCAGGCCACAGCAGACTAAGAAACCCTCCAACATTATGAGCATCTTATTTAAGACTGGCACAAACAAACGTGCCTGAATTCCTGGCAGATACTGCAAGGTTTCCAAGCCAAGCTTTATGTTTAGCGTAACTTGTAACTGTGTGACTCTAATTTGAAACCTGAATTACCTGTGGGCAGAGAGAAATATGGGGATCAGTTCTGTGCTGAGTAAACAAAGCCATGCTGTACTGAGAGAGATTAGGAGGTGGCTGAAAGGCATCTTTAGAAAGTTATGGTGAAAGCAGGAGAGAAGGTTGTTTCTCCTCTCCAGCACACCACCATAGCAGCCTCATGACTGTTTTATCTTACTTGAAACACTAACTTGGTGAAAGGAACTTTTCAATCAGCAGATAAGGAGCAGCCAATTAGAATCCAGCCAGGTATAAGGTTATATTGGCTTAGGCAGACAGCTGCTTTATTTGGGTTTTACAGTAGATTTTCTGGTAAGGACAGGAATGGTGTAATGGACACAGATCTAAATTTGGCCCATGAGAGTGTCAACAGATGAAAAGTCTTCATCCAGACTTCGTGGTTTGTGATACTAGACTATCAGCACATTGCCTTGGTCTGTGGTCATTGCTTATACATTCAGCCCCTCTGCTGAATACATCTGCAAGTAAGCAGTTCCATAGGCGTATTGCACTGCTCACAGTACATCTACTGACCACAGTTCTCTAAGTATTGCAAGTCATATGGTCACCATGTCATTAATGAACACCTTAGGACGCCAGGACGATGCCAAGAATATACCACTCAGCACACAGAAGGTATTAAATCCATCAAAATCAGTACCTAAAATGCACCACATACTTTTGATAACACTTCTCTTAAAGTTTTACAAAAACCATACTAAAAATGACTGTATAGGAAATTTATCAACCCCTAATCATCTTTGAGGTCCTCTGCTGGACTCTCTCTGGAAGTTCCCTATCTTTCTTGAAGTGAAGAGCCCAGAACTGGACACAGTGCTCCAGATGTGGGCTCACCAGGGCCACAGTAGAGGGGGAGGACCACCTCCCTCGACCTGCTGGCCACACTCTTTTTAATGCATCCCAGGATATCATTGGCCTTCTTGGGCACAAGAGAACACTGTTGACTTATGGTCAACCTGTTGTCCATCATTAAACCCAAGTCCTTCTCTGCAGAGCTCTTCTCCAGCAGAACTCTCTCAACCCCTAACCTATATTAATGCATGTGGCTATTCCTCCACAGGTGTAGAACTCTGTTCTTGCCCGTGTTCATCTCCACCCAACTCTCCAACCTGTCCAGGTCTTTCTGAACAGCAGGATGTCTATGATTCTCACACAATCTGCATACTGAACACAGAATTACCAGCACGTTGCATTTAGCCTAAGTGCTAAGACTCTTTATCACACTGCTAACAATGTTATCCAGTGTCATGGAGACCCCTCACCCTGGGTGTCTATACATAAGGCACTGTCCTGAGCAACCCATGCAGGACATTCTCACACTGCTTGCTTAACAATCTTCTTTTAGCCCACACCTGATGTCATCAATAGCCTTTATCCAGGCAGAGTCCTTTCACTTCATAGCTCTATACCAGTCAGCAGTACATATGGCCACAGACAACAGGGAGCACCATTCCTACAGCTCCTGACCTTTCCCTGAATACTCACTGCAGATGTAGGAATGAATCCCTCCTGCAGAGCCGGCAATTGTCTGCGTTGTTGCAATGCTGTCAAAGCAAAAATGTTTTGAGTTTCTTTCCACTGCTTATCTGAAACATCTACTTAAATTCCAGATGCAGGGGTGCAAAAACTTGCCATACACTGTAGGGAGAGTAGCAAAGTGGGCCCTCCTCTTGTTTGTAGGTTTCACTAACATGTCTAACAGATGCTGAACATTGAGATTATTTCTGAATGTAAAGTTAATTTTTACCCAGCACGCCTAGGACTGATAAAGAATCTGGAAAACATTTTGCACCTGAGAAATACAACTTTGAATTCCCTCTGGAAAAAGAGGCACTTGAGCATAAATATTCCTTCTGTAGTTGAATCTTGTAACTATTTAGCACAGCTTCTGACTCAAAAGCATGCTGAATTCTAATCTGCTTGAATGAGGATGGAGGCTCTCCCTTCCAGAGTGGTTTCAATGCTTTGGACCCCAAACAGGTGAAGGTACCATCCATAAGGGAAATGCATCTAATTTCCCAAGGAACATGAATCTCGAGTGTACCTTACGAGCTGTGTAGTTCAGGCTGGTCACAAATCCAGTTCTGCACTTACAAACAACACAGAGTGTTTGGTGCCTCCTTCCAGATTGTGAATTCCTTCAGAGCTGAGCTGCCTATCATTTTATTTCTTTTTGAGTATGACCTTGCGTGCATATGTTATTTCACACCTACTGTCTAGACCTGTGCTTGGGCCACTACTGATGTGTCACAAGAGACTAAACTTAGTGATAGGATAACAGCAGCAGGGATAGAAAAGATCCAGTGGCAAGCTAATTGAAGAATTTTCTGACTTGAGAATATATCATTAACAAAAAAAATCAACATATGAAGTAGGTAAGGCAGCCTACCTTATTCTTTTGAGAGCTGGAAAGCGATAACATCTCAGCCCTTTTTACTCATTAAAGCATTTATTTGATTTTAATAGAAATAAACCGTAACTCAGATCTTGTTTAAGTGGCTAATGAGTGGGCAATCTCAGTAATCACATCCAGCAGCATGAAACCACTTGTGTAGATGCACGGTAAGAGTACTGCCCTTTCCAATAAAAAATGAGCTTTTCATGTTGCCCACCATGCTCCACAAAAGCCAGAGAAATAAGTGAAGTGTACATATAGGCTTGCTTTGCATTATTGGAATTCTATTTTGAAAGCAAGATGTCTCTGTACTCTCTGTGCCACCACACACTCACTAGCACTCTTCAAGGAGTAAATTATAGAATGGTTTGGGTTGGAAAGGACTTCAAAGATCACATAGTTTTAATCCCCCACCAAGGGTAGTGTTGCCAACAGCTCTGTAAGATGCGAGGTCATGCTGCCCAGGGCCCTATCCAACCAGCCTTCAACACCTTCAGGCTGGAGCATGGATGAGTAGAACTTACCTGATATGCAGAGATGCATCAAAGCAGACCACAAATACAGACAATAAAAGCATGTTTGCAGATGGAGACAGAGAACTAGAGAGGTGCATCCCGCAGCAGTGAATAAATCTGTAACATATGAATACATAAGGCTTGTGTATATTTTCACAGTATGAAGTACAGAAGCAGCACTGCTTCACCCTTCTCTTCCCAACAACATGATAATAAGCATGTGTGACTCACCGTAGGCAGCTGTCCAGGGAGAGGGACAGGGCAGAAACACCTGTGAATATATAATTAAAAAGCAAAAGGAATTGGGAAATCTTACTGCATTATGAAAAATGTAATATAACTGGCATAACTGAAACCTGGTGGGTTTATTCGCAACTGGAATGTAAAAATTGCTAGTTACAAATTGCTAAGGAAGGGAAGAGTGGGTAAAAGAAATTGAGGAGGTTTAGCTTTGTATGAAAGAGATAATTTCCAGTGATAGAGGAACTGAACTCAGGGGACCTGGATAGTTTCCATCTGAGAATGGTGAAATAATCGGCACATGAAAATGCAGTTTTGGTAGCAAGAATCTTTCATGAATCTGCACATTTCTTTATTCAAAGAGGAAGATGGGAAAGAATAATACAGACCACTTGACCCAGTAACATTAGGACAGGTTTTAGGCAAAGCAGTCAGCATAGGGCAGCAAATGGATTCCATCAAAGGTAGAGTTTTATCAGAGGAAGAACTTTCTACAAGAAGATTAGCTTCTTAGACAAGGGTAACGCATTAGACTGAGTCTCTGTGGATTTTCACAAAGCATCTGATGGAATGTCCCACTGAAAATTCTTTACAGAGCTACAGGCAGCAGAGGGATTGGTAACAGCAGGTTGCTAGGTATCCACACATTTCCACAGTGGAAAACAGCCAGAGCCTCTTCAAACTGGAAGAAAGGCACAAAGCACAGAGAATTATGACACTGATGGGGAATGACAGTGACTTCTACAATTTAAGAACAGGAGGCATAACAAATAAGTATAAATATTTCCTCCTAAAGAGTTCCCTGCCATAGGGTGCTCTGAAGGTGAAAACTGAGGACTGCATGCATTCAGGAAGGAAATATTCATCACTGACACAATGACTTGAGAGCAGCCTCTGACCAGGAAGTCTCCAGACTAACGATGCAGCACTGATATCACGAGGGGAGTACATGAGCAGACTCACTCTGTACTGCATACACACACCTTCTCTAAATATCAATTATTAATGATGATACAAAAATTGTGAAGTAGGTAGAAATTTTGCAGGAAAGCGTGGTGCAGATTTTACATTACATTATTTATTATTATAGGGATAAAGAGGCTGTAAGCTGATTAAAGATCAGTCTTCCAATGAGGCTGAAGCAATTAATATAAGAAGAGTAAAGATCACAGTGGAGATCAGATATATCTAGCAGTCCTTGGGTTTGGTCTTGAGACTGATTTGATTATTAGTGAGATTAACAATCTTCGCAGAGAACCAGAGACGCAATTAACATTATCCATTTTCTTCAAATAAAATTAAAATTAAAAGCAATGGACATTTACAAAGATATGTATGCGCCTCAACTGATCATCATCATCACTACAGTCACTGGAGAGTAATGAATACTCCTGGGGGAGGTTACAGTCTTTCTGGAATGGGATGAACAAAGCCCTGTGATGACCCGTTCTCCTCCTTGGCCAGAAAAGGAATCTGTCCAAGAAGTTGCCATTCTAACACAAGAATCTTAATTCAAAGAGAACAGTCTTACTTTAAATGTGCTGCTTACACATGCTGTGCCACAAAGTCTGGGAATATTGGTATTATAAAGACTCTATAATACTCCATTACTAAAAATGTGAGCTGGTGTGACAGAGCAGGAAGAATAGTGTGGAAGTAAACAAATTTAAAAGCATAAATTACACAATTCTGAGGTACTCAATGGTAGGCAAAAGATAAGAAACAAGTTGTGGGCCAGCATTTGTCTGTGAGTTGACTGCCAGCTGCCAGGGGGCTGCGATAGAAAGGGAAAGGAACTGCAAAATAGATGCACTGTGGGATTTCTAAGGTAGATGAGGAGAAGAGAATCTCCAAGACGAGACAAGACAAAAGTGGTCCTCTTTAGTAGAACAAATCAGTTATCAAGAGGGGCTATGATGGGACCATGCACACACACACACACATTCAAATAACAATAAAAGAATATTGTTTAAATTATTTATCATTGAGACAAATGAAGATGCAAGGAGGGGTTCTCAGAAAGTGTGTGTCTGGAACTCACCACCACAGAGGGCAGTGTGAGCAAAGGAAATCACTGAAATACTGATGCTTTTCAAAATCGCAGAAAGAACTGTAAGAGAAAAGAGCAACGTTTCTGGCATGAGGAAGCTTGGAGTGAAGCCTGCATAACTGATTTGTTGGTATCTTGAGGAGGTCTGTAAGAAGCCATCTTGGTTTGACTGCCTTTTGTCACACCATGTTTATACTGTATTAAATTACATTGAATCCATGCTTCAGGGTTTCCACTGGTCATTGAGAGGAGCCAAGAAAAAATAGCTGCTGGCTTGATGCATGTCGTATTTTCTGGACAGTTTTATGCCTTCTCTAAAGCATCAGAAATTGGCTACAGATGGAGACTGTGCAAGGGTGCTTTGCTGCTCTCCACATTATTACAGCTTCTCAGAATCTAATTGGTATGTCTGTTCATGCACTGGACATTAAATTGATGATCTAATTTGCGATCAGAAGAGAAACCTCCTCCAGGTTAGATAACAAGGATGATAACGGATTTTTGCCTTCTTTTAGAACAAGGGGAAAGGTCCATTTCAGGAAAGCACCTGTGATTCTTCTTAACAAATCCTGAGGTGTTGCTTGTAGGGTAGGATAGCCCTGGCCATAGGAATTCAGCCAGTGATAGGAGTCCTCACATCTGTTCATCTTCCTCACAACAACTCTTGTTCTTTCCCTGGGGTACATGACAGCTGTAGTTCCTGTGGTCATTGCTTTATTACAGACCTTCAGGTTTTCACAGAATAATGGGGATGTTTTGTGTCGGTGATGCACTGTGAATTCTGCATTTGAGGTCCTCCTGGTCCTGCCAGACAGACTAGTTGTATGAACACCTATTGTAAACTGTCAACAGCAAGTCTTTGCATGCTGGTAACAGAGTAAAGGGATGAGGTCAGGCAAGGCACCACTTCTTGCTAAGTTTCTCTGTCTCACAAACAAAAACTACATCACTTTCTCTTTGGATGAGTCTATCCTCAGCCACTTATCCCAGCAGTCTTGAAGAAGCTGTCTGAGGGGCCTTCTTGGTTGCTTGTAGATGGAATAAACTTCAAAGAAGTGGAAGATAAACACGTAGGTCCTATCTTTCAAAGAGAGACAAATGATCACCCAGATGGATAACTGAGACTGCTACCTCAGTTACTGCAAAATACAATCAGATGCATTCAGGACTACAGAAATAAATACGGGATGGAATATCAATCATCACAGTATCCTACTGGATTTAAATTACACCAGACTAATTCTTGATTTAAAATTTTTCTTTATGTGGAATTAGCAGAGCTAAAATAGGTAAAATTAAAAATCGACTTACCTGACAGATCTCAAAGTAAGGAATTATCAGGGAGTAGGGTCACTTCTAGCATGATCCTCTGTTAATCATGTTTTGCTGTAATGTTATTCAGCATTCTTGTTGGTAATCTAAATGGTAATATAAATCTTCCCTGACCTAACTTGCCAATGATTTAAAGACTACAGACAGCAGTAAATAATGAGAAGCAGATGTTATTTCTATGGAATGATGTGGCGTGTACGAAGAGTCACAGTCAAGCAAAAATTCACTTTAAGCTGTTCCACCTTGCACTCAGCTGCCTCATGGGGCATGATGGGAGGGAAGGACATAAGCCATGCGTACTGGGAACCCAGTTCACTCCACAATGTTCAGCCTCGCTAGATTTGGAGAGACACAAATATCATATCACACTGTCATTCCAACTGATTTAATTCTGCATTGTCTGACCAGACAAAAAGTATTAAATGAGACTTTCTTGCAAAGTTCTTTAAGTAAAAGATTAGGAATAAGGTTCACAAAAATAAATACATTTTTTCCACCTGATTTCAAAAATTGGATATTCTTCTGCAGCATACTCTTTGTTAAAACATCTGTGGCCAGAAGGTTAAGGTTGTCTGCTTCCATCCTCTGAGTCAGCTTAGAAACTCAGGATGCCTCAACCCAAAAAATAAGGGTGGGCAAGATAGGAGAAGTTTTGGGAGTTCACTTTGAAGCAGGCAGCCTGAATCACAACAGCTAAGAGGATCAGAGCAGACAGATGAGCAAGCCAGGGAAGAAATACTGTTAAGAGTGTCAACTGTAAAGAAGAAATACAGGTTAAGGTGGTAAAATTCAAGGTTCCCACTCCTCTGGCAGTCACTTTTTACCTCTTAACCTACAGGCACTTGCATGTGTTTCAAGCTACGACCTGACATGTGGAAGTATTTTGTTGTTCTTACTGATTATTTATATATTACTACGGCTAAGAATCTAGAGCTTGATTCTTACAGAAAACCACTGAATTAATGTTAGAACCATTGCCTTCGGTGAACCCTTACAGATTAAGTTAATGAATGAAGCTTTTCATGTTTTCATTTTGAAAAACTAAAAGGTCCTTTACTTCGCAGTACTTCAACCTTGAACATTTCTTCATCGATTACAACAGTTTCCACCATGATCCCACCAAATCATCTTAAATTGGTCACTTTCCACTTTTCTGTGAAAAGCTGAGGGCTGAGAAGATACTGGCTTTGCTCTCCTCAGAAGGAAGGTGAGGTAAACATTTGGTTTCCTCTTCATCAGAAGAAGTTAGTGAATCCTTTTCTTCCTTTATCCATGCTAGAGCAGCATCGCAAGCTGTTCTTTGATCTTGTTTTGGAGGATCAGGAGAAGGGGAGCCTGAGGAATCAAGCTGCTTCTCTAGATCAGAAACAGAAGAAAAAATAAAATTGAGCCACCTGGATCAGAAACATCTTCTATTTCTGTAGATCCACCTAGAAAAGGACACTAAGTCTATTCTGCTGATGGCATAAACAGGAGATGTGTAACCCCTCTTTGGTTCCTATACTTTCATTAGATATTTTAGAAATTTAGAAAGCAAGCTAACCAAAAGAGTGATGTACTGTAAGCCTTTTAGATCACACCCCTCTCTACAGGATCAAGTACTTAATCTGTCAAGGAAAGGCTTGATCTGGAGATGGTGTCTGGACGCAAGACTCATGCACATGCTATGTCTGTGGAGCAGCTGATTCCCTCAGCAGTAGAGAGGCCTTGCAGAGAGATCTTGACAAATGCGAGGGCTGAGCAATGACCAAGTGTGGGTCCCTTCCAAATGAATATTCTTTGGTTCTTTTTAGTGACTCATGTTCACAGCAACATGCCATGCCATTGTAGTAACACTCCATTCTGAATTTGTCCTTTCCTCCATTTTTAGTGCACATTAGCTTTTGATGTTTTCATTTTCTGGAATAATCCTAACCGTGAAACAGAGTTCCCTTCTTTGCTCTCAGAGACTTTCATCTCTGCTTGCTCTGCTTATGTATTTCTGCAGCGAGGGCACAGATCCAATATGAATACTCTGGTTGGGCGTTATCTGGAGAGAAGTGCTGGCATGGTTGAAAGAGAATCCATGCTGACCCACAGCTACTAATTGGAAAGAGTGGAAGATACTCCTTTGATCTTTGCTAATCACCAGCCTGAAGGGAACTGTTAATGCAGTCATACGAGAAACTGTAGAAGACATCATGCATATATATATACAGCGAGGCACATATCAGCTGCATATTCTGTCATAAGCATTATTTCTGGTCTTCAATGCTTTCCTGGAAACCTGGTAGTCCCACAGATAATGGACTCCCTAATAACTAGCATGTGTTTTGCATATTTGCATTAGCAAGATCATTCTCCTTTTTTGAGCACTTAGTCACAAATGATAGCAAATGGGAAGTGATCAAAATGGCAGCTCTGTGTCATGAGTTCCCTGTGGAGCCCCTGAGTAGGAAACAACTCTGCTTTTCCATTAGTTTTCTGGAATGGCACCTTGGCACCTGGAAAGAGATGAGTTTTGCAGAGTGAGGCTGCAAGCAAAGTGCAATGTTTTTGACCACAAAGCTGGACACAGAGTAAGCACAGTGGGTCAAAGTTATCACCTCTGCAATGGACAGGTACAGTTCTCATCCTTCCCTTCTTCAGTTTGAATCTGAAGAGCTTAATCAAAACCACACACAATTTCATGTTTTCCAGATTATAAAGTCAGGTCTAATTTGACATCAGATTCATTGAAAACCTCTCTCAGCACCATTGTTTTCCTGATTCTGTTTTCCATCTCAAGCGTATGTCCATCTATATGTATGTACACAAAGGGCCAGTGAACCCATTGGGCTTCACAAAGATAATCAGAAGAGTCTTGTGACTTCCATGGGTTTCAATTAGACATGACTGTGAAGAAGTTTGTTTTCAGCTGCTGTGAAAGATTTTCCCATCAGTCAGGGTTTTGGTGCAGAGAACACAGTTGCCATGGCACAGTACCTGACTTAGCACAGCATGCTGCTTGTTCCCTGCTCCTCCTGCACCCAGTGCCCCTGCACAATTATCTGCTGCCCTGAGGAAAAGAGAAGGAAACTTTGCAGTGTACACGTTGCTTCTCTGATAAGATTATTAGCATTTCCTTTTGAATTTGTGAATTAAGAAAAAAATGCGTGACTGAAATGAAGAAGTGGAAAGAAGCAGTCTTCTGCTATTAAAGGTAGAAAGGTTTAAGAGTTTGAGTTCGATGAAATAGAAATGAGAATTGGAGAAAATTTTCATGTTATGTGAAAGCAAGAGGAATGTTGACAGGCAGCAGCTATAAATGAAAGCTGTTGGAGTGATAGAAAACTGTTGTTTGCATAGCTCAATGCATATTTGAGTGCAACTCTGTAAGAACAGGTGTGTTTTCCAGAAGAAAATATTGTTCCAGCAAAATCAGCACTGTCAACAGTTGGTTTTGGAGATCAAAGCTTGATTTCCATTAGGGAAAAAAAAAAGAAAATCAATTAAGTGCTTTGTCTGGGATAAGTTTAATCAAAAGTGGAATGTTTCACTTGCTAATTAACCTGATAAACTTAGTTTGAGTGAGCTCATTAACCTATATTTTTTCTAATGCCGTATTTTAATTCACCGGAGTGGTGATGCAATCCTCATCCTCTCCTTCGGACCTCTGGAGGGCTGTATCATTTTTTAAGACACACACAATGATTTTTCTCTCTGTAGACGATGTGGAATCTCATTAGAATCACATGGCTCCAGATATAGTTGGAGAGACAAAGACCTGCTAGGGCCTACTGGGAAAAAAGGGACCTTGTCTTTCGTAGGCTGGGAGCCAATGTGTTTCTAAAAGGGAATGCTGTTTAAATGAAATTTAATCATTTAACAGAACTGTACTTCTGAACTGAAATTTCATGCAGAGTAAGTGAACACAGACAGCTTTTTCTTTTTCTTTTTTTTTTCCAAGATGAAAAGCAGAGTCATAACAGAGCTCCTCCTTTCACTCAGAACTACCACATTTTTCTTAAAGTCAGATTATTTCACTTATTAATGAAGCATTTAGCATTGGCTTCTGAAGAGAGAAGGAACTCAGCAACACAGGACCAATAAATGTGATCCAGGATATTAACTTCCAGTCCTTGCTACTGCAACAGGTGTGTTACACCCTTAGCATGTTGTCTTAAAGCCTGTGCTTTTTTGTGTGATTTCTGCCCTATTCCTGATTTCTAGCCTAAGCCACCAGTTTATATTCTGAGGTGTACTCCGGATCAGTTCAGTCACTGCTGTGCTGTCCTGAAGACAGTGATTGAAACTGTTCCAGGTGAAGGTAGAAATGTGAATCCTCCATCTGTGGAGTGAGAAAGGAATGAACAAGCCACACATTTTAGGAAACTGGTAGAAGAAAAAATATGTCTGTATGCTATAGTTTGGATGCACTATGTGCACAGCTGCATTTCCAGCTGTTTTATATAGCTGTGCACTTGCTCTCTAATGTCTACCACTTCCCATAGAAGGATCTCAATATGAGCTGTTGCAGTGTGCCAGTGACAAGATGTGCACAGCATAAAGGGAAAAGCAGCTCAGCCACAAAGCTGATATACCGTGCAGACCTGATGATTCTGTAGGGCCCTGCTTTTCTTAATTTTTCATCAGGATTGAAATTCTGGGATTCAGAATAGCCACTTCCCTTTTTTTTCTGACATGATTTGATTTTTCATACCTGAGAACACTTTGATGACAATTATTTGCTAGAAACTCCAGAATTCCCACTGCATTAGGAGCAGGAGAAGGCAAAGAAAGATCTTGGGCCTCACCCTGCAAGTTAAAAAGAGAGATCACCTGATGCTGCCACAGCTCTCTCTCATTTACTGAGTCCAACACTTCTTACCATACACCATTTCCTCAGAACACACAGAAGCCCAAAGCCAAGCTTTCTTCAGCAGAAACCACCGAGGAGCTGGCAGTCATTTGACTTGTGTGCTACGGGTACTTGCACAGCTGTAGAGCCGTGAAATGGGAAAAGTTCCGATGAGCTTGTCTGAGAAAATGCTCTGTGTGCTCCTGGGAGTGGAAGCTGAGCCCAGGGGACTGTAAGACCCAGGGGATTTCTCTTCCCTTGCCTGTTGACTGCTTCCCAGTTCAGCCTGAGCAGGTACTCAGGGTGCAGGTGCACATGCACGCTCACACACACATGGATGCCTGTGTGACACTTACGTGCTGGTCACACAGACCAACGCAGAGAGCTGTGCCTGTAGCAGCACTCACAGAAACACCAGTAGTACTCCACCAGCTCCTCCTCCTCTCCATATCAGCAGGTTTCAAGGTCACCAGTAATAAACTGCTCACCTCTTCTCTCTGTAGATGTACAAGCACATCACACCAACAGTCTCAAATACCATCATGAGCTCTAGGTCTGTTATCCATACCAAGATCTCAGGATGCTCAGGCAGCCACCAGCTCAGACCCATAGGTATTTCCAGATGCATCTTCTACTCTCTGACTGGTTCAGTCTGAAGATCACTACTGAATTACAAACACATGCACATCTGCAGGACTAGAAAAAACACAAACTCCAGGGTTTCCAGTTGCTGGTACCTAGACTTGTAGGTCACCTTTTAAGGAAGCCCAGTGACACAAGTGAGCCTGTGCACAGCCAGTATGCTTAGGACAGAATGCATTTGCCTGGGCTTGCACACAGATGGCATCACAGAGTTCTGCCTCACCCTTGGGAAGCCCTAGAAGAAATTGGCATCATGTGGTTTCCTCCTGTTGATGTTTAGGTAGCCAGTCCTCTCTCCTCAACCATCAGCAACTCCTCCACCGTGCCCCTCCAAAGAGCTCCACACACTGCAGCGGTGTTGAAGCCCAGTTACACCTCCTCTGTCTGTGTGAGAGAGTCATGTACAGGAGAGATCACTCCTTGGCTTTCTCCTCTTTTGGAATCACTGAGATGAGTGGGTGAGGACTGTCAAAGGAAGGACTTTGCAGTTCTTGCTGCAGCACTAAGTGACAGTCTTTTCTGTATTCTCTAAAGACTCTGCAGGACCTAGTTATTAGGTGCATCTGGAAAAGGGCGGCACAGCAGGATAAACTCTGCAAAGTCTAAAATTAAACTTAAGAGGGCTTAAGAGATCGGTTATACAAGATATCCAAAAATAACTTAGAATAAATCCTAAGAGGAGCAGTGAAAACATCGCTGACATCTTCAGTTCTCAGAGAGATGCATGTCTGCATGTCCAAGTACAAACACGGTCTATAAATGCTACCGGTGGTTACCTCTAAAATGGAGGAGGGAACTCCTGTGTCCAGGGACAGCAACAACAGAGGGAAGAGTCCTTCATCAAGAACTTCTTGTGTAGTTCTCTGCACAACCTTTAGCACTAAGAACATCACAATCTGGAAATCAGTAGCTGAAAATAGTGTTCTCACCCTCCATGCTTTTTCTTCTTCTCTGTCCCCATTCTGCAATCAGTCTTTGTGTCATGGCTCCAAAAGGCCTTTTTTCTGGTCACTCCATCATTTTATGTCTGTGTTATTTAAGCTGGAGGCCTTAGTCACAGTGAGCTTTCCTGGGAGAGATGACACTGGGGAAGCTGATTTAAGTGAGGGTATGGGTGCACGTTCCTCCAGGCAGCATGTGATCACCATCTCCTCTCTACATTTCTCCTGTAGACAAGGCACAAGAGCCAAACACAATGGCACCACTAGTTTTGTCAGGGCCCAGATGAACTGGAATGACTTTGTCAGTACTTTACAATGTATCTGAAAGGCACTATGCATCTCCAGCTCTCAGAATGACAGATGTCATTTCTCTAGTAGCAAATGCCATTCATCATTGGCTTTCTTGGGATAACATGCGGGAGAGTCAGGTATTTGTTAAAGGCTTCCCGTAATATGGCTTCAGGTTCACTGCAGCCATGGGGGGAGACATGACTCAGAGAAGTCAGGTTAAGATAAAACTGAGATAAAATTAATAGATTATGTCTGAAAACAAACAAAAAAATGGAGATCCATATGGCTAGAATGAAAAATCCAGTTTAATCTGCTTATATCAAATTCAAATCTAAAGGTCATTCTCCCTATATTAACTTGATGTCAGTGCATTCCTGACAGACGTCATGGTTTATAATGCAGTCTCTGGCTGGGAATGATTCCCACTTACAGCTCAGTGTCTTTTATTAGTACACCTACTTGTGCCTAACAACACCAGGTATGAAAAAAAGTTGAGGGAGCTGGCCTTGCTCATGTCCCTACAAAAGAATGGCTACAAAGAGCAGCTAGAGAACCTCCATTAGGAAACACTTCTCCTCCAGATCAGTGGTGCAGCCCCAGGAGACATTACAGAAGGTATATCAGCATTCATTGAGTATCTCAGGATTTAGGAGGATAAAGTCACAGGTGATCCAGTCAGGCCCCACCAGTAGTCCTACTCTGAGCACAAGGCTGAAAAGAGACCAGCAGGGTCCTGTCGACACAGTTTCTGAGATGCTATGGCTTTTGCAATCCACCAAGTATCTTTCAGACTGTCTGTTTCATAACAAAATGATTTCTTCACCTGACATTCCCTCTGCTCAGATACAGACCTCTTTGGAAATAGAGACATTGCTTTGATAAGTTGTTTTCTTTTCTAGGCTGTCCTCTTAACGCCTGGATTCACAGAGGACAAGTCCTTCTCTCAGCCATCGGGTTACTGAAACGTTCATTTCAATATCAAGTGAAACTTCTACAGCAACTTATACATAGATTATATACACAGCCCTTGATAGCATATGTAGCAAAGTAAATAAAAAGTAATAATAGCAATTTGTTATTATAACGCTATTTCTTCACAGATATCATTTGAACGTTTTCTTTTATCTCAGTTCTGCCAACAAAGATGTCAGAAGGATTAACATTATATAGTGATCATGGAATCCTTAAAATTGAAAGGGACCTCTGAGGGCCATCTAGTCCAACTCCCCTGTAACGAACAGGGATTCATACACATAATTAATTGCTTTTAAGAAAAAAAAAAAAGAATGCACAGATTTCAACATTTCTACTGCATTTCACCATGTATTCTTTTGGCTCACATTTTCTAGATCAGTCTTTTGACTGTGCAACAGTAACTGAAGAAAACTAATACAAACTTTAGCTGTCCTTCCATAAATTAAAGTCATAAGCAGCAGAACAGATTCTTCTCCATTACCTGCAGCAAGTGTCCCATGCTCTGATTACTCAAGGCAGAGCAGGCAAGCTTTTGTCCACTTATGTTACATGACTTGTTGAAAAAGTCACATGTATTCATTGGGTGGATCCACCTAAGGACGGGAATTATTTTATATTTTCTTCAATTGCTTGAAAAAGTGAAAAAGGGAAAAGTCAAAGCATCCATCTTTTAGATCCATTTGCTGCTTAGGTTACATTTGCTGAGGTAGAGTCCTAAACAGAGAAGCTTTAGTTTACAGTGATAAATGAATGAAGCAGCCACAAGGCAGAGGCAGCGACACAGGGATGTGTGACGGTCACAGCAACACAGTAGCCTGTTTTCTAACAATAGGTTTTAGAAGACTTGAAGATGCTTTGCAAATTTTTTAGCTTGCTTTGTGCTTCAGCTTTTGCCTTTCTTAGCCACGTTTCATATCTACATCAGGGCCTGACAATATCCCAGTTGGAAAACAGGGGTGAGTGAGGCTTAGACGTCTGCACCCAAGTAGACAGAGACAGACAAATCTTGTTGTTCAGTCCTTCCAGAATGATGAAGTTCTCCATCTCTCCAGTGAATAGTTTTAAATGTCAGATACCTGTAGAAGATGACTGCTTCTTTGCTTTCTGCTGTAATATCAAATCCCCAACTGGAATTCCGAGTTGATTCTCAAAGTATTTAATTACATTTTGCTGACATTGTGAGTCTCGTAATGTCTACAAGTAGAATCAGTCTGTTCCCTGAGAACATGCTTTCATGGTACGGTTTATAAAATGAACTCAGCCATTCTCCTCACTCACGTTTCTGCCTTCAGAGAATAATATTTTGCTTGGGGCACTGAGGAGGTGCAGCTACAGCTTGAATGTTAGGCCCCATACAAGTGAGTGCCCCATCAAGGGCCCTCAAGTTGGTTGGAATCAAATCTATTAACATCCTACAAAATGAAGCACAAAAAAGTTATTCAAATGAATTCAAATTTTGAATAACTTCCTTTATCCTTGAGTAATTATATGGGATTCTAGCTGTTTGGTTGGAGTCTTAGTTAAAATACTATGACTGGGACTCAAAACCTGATGTTGACGGTTCATTTTTTTTATTATTTTTATTTTATTTTTTGATAGACAGCTTTAGATAAGCATTATAAAACTGATTATTTTTATATAACAGATACCTATCATATGCAGAGTCTGTGGAGTCCTGCTCATCCATGCTTGTAAACGACAGTCCAGTGTTGGTGAGCTGTGAACGATGTGGCTCCTTCTCTGCTACCAAGTTGTTTTCTCCTGATAACTGGCATAGGAATGTCCTTTTTTCAGAACCAGAACTTGGATGGGCTTTTTCATACTCTTGATCGAAGGTGACTCCTGCCTTGTGAGATAATTTGTTTGTCTTTATAAGAAGGCCCAGTAAACGTCTGCTCTGTGGCTGAGAATATGTGGTGGTCCCAGAGTCTCAGGTGGGAGCGATGGCAGGAACACCAGTCAGAAAGAGGAGGCAGAGCACAACCAAACACCTTCTGTCTCCTAAAATAATCCTTTTCTTTTAAAGGTGAAAAATGTCGAAGTTTTATTGACCTTGCTCCGGCTTCAGAAAAAGGTAAGACAATACAGTTAAGGCTTCTTCCCTTTTCACAAATTGCACCAGTACTGTTTCTTGTCATACTTCAGTGCCAGGGGAAACATTACTTCCTAAGCACACAAGAACTTACATGTCATCCAGATTACTTTCAGCCGAGGGGTTAAGACAGCTGTTTACTTAGCTCCTGCAGACCTGTCATTTCTCTGATGCATTTTTCTCATTCAGCTGTTTGTTTTGGTGTTTCTTTTTTTTTTTCTCCAAGTAAATTAAGATTTATATTGTAATACAGACATTCCCCTGCTTCCTCTAGTAAGGAAGGACACTCTACATAGTTTCCTCAGGCCATGGAGACATTTATAGTCAGAAAATTGCAGTGACACTTATTTTCAGGTCCCAAATGTCTCTTTGTGAGGGGGGATCACGTAGCTGCCTGTTTGACCTAACATCAAGAGAAGAAGAGGGGAAAAATAATCAGGTGCAAAGAAAGGGCAGGCTGCAAAGCTTTCCCTTACCTTTGTACTAGAGGTGCACAATCTCCATAGCAATTTAATCCATATTTCCTAGTAGTATTCATTATCAGAAATATAAAATAAAAAAGTAGAATTCAATTAACTATCAAATTGGGCAGCTGAGCACATCCTGCTTCCAGCTCCAGACAGAGCACTCTGCCTGCAATCAATGACAAGAGCTTCTTCCATATATAGAATACAGAGAGGCATTTTTTCCCCTTCTAGTCCAGTTCACAGAATGGCAGAAAGAGTACGCAGAGTTCTAGAAGGTTCGGTACAAGAAAGACTAAGATTCTTTATCCCAAAGGAGAGAAATGTGAAAGGAGATATAAAGGACATTGATAAAGATGCGAGAGGAGCTGAAAAGGCAACAAGTACAAGGCCTAGCAGACATTGCATGATACTGCCAGGAGATGGACTCAAGACAAGCACAGCCTGTCTGTTACAAAGGCAATAGGATGCTTTTGTGCTTTATCCATTTTCTGTGCAAGTTCATTACAGTTCATAACGCATCACCCACGCTCATTCCAAAACAGCTCTTAGTACTTTAAGGTGGTGTGTTTTTGTTGGTTTTTTTTGGTGGTGCTAAACGTTGACAGTAATTTTTTTCTACAGCACTTTTAGAGTTGCTGCATGGAGTCTGTGTATATTTCTAGACTATTCTATTTTTCATTTTTGAAGAAGTCAAACTCTTTGGGTGTAGTGTTAGTGAAGAAAATTTCTATTTCTGAAGCTTTTCCATGCAGTTGTATGACATTCACGGAAAGTGAGGGGAATGCTCAGCTGGAGATAGAAAACACTGACTACTTGACTTATAAAGAAAAACAGAAAAAATTCTGCAACTGTAGATCAACTGAAACATTCCCAACCTGATTTCTTCATCACCAGCCTCGAACTGTGCAGAGATACTTTCAACACATGTGAAAAGAAAGCTGGGTCAGTGATGCCCAACTTACTTTCACTGCAGAATTATCTAACTTACAGACCTATTCTGTTCTTTTGTAAATAGAAAGAACTTCCAACTCCTTTAATTTCTTCATCCACTCACTCAGCATTGATTTTACTAAGCAACCCTTGTGCTGTAATACCATTCCAAACGAAATCAGAGAAATCAGCAGTTGAACATGTATTTCTCAAGCAGAGCAATGAAGGTATTCAGAGCAGATGATTCCAGAGGGTCAGCCAAATTCCAAAGTGAAAACCTATGTAGAAAAGTAATGTAGCTGGATAACTGATAACTGGATAGCTGCTGGCAAGGGGCACAAGACAGATTTCCCCACTTCTGCAGCACTGAGAAACCTGCATACACCTTCAGATTCTCATGCATGCACACTGGTCAGAAGCTTGCAGCTATTCAGTAGCACCTGGTGGTGGGACAGATACCTGATTCTTCTTCCAAGTAAATGAGACATGATAACATAGCTTCTATGCAGCAAATGTATAAAAATTGAGGGTGTTTTTCTGAGCTCAGTCATACAGACATGTTTGGTTTTTCACAGAACATCATGTAACTGAGAAGTCAACTTATCTTTGCAATGAGACTTCTGCTTATTCATTTTCTGTACCCATCCTTAGCATCAATTACCACTAAAAAGTGGTTGTTCAAAGTTTATTATCTCAAATGATTCTAGGTGTGCAACTCAACATTCCAGAGTTTTCTTTCAAGTTGGTTTTCCCTGCTCCAAATCAGGTGTTTAGCGGAGAAGTTGGTGAGATACACGCAGGTTGTTGGAGACTGTCAAAATACTTCCAAACACATCATGTCTCACTTTGAAGGTATGCTAGAAGGAAGCCTAAGAACAGACTTGCTCTGGTTGTGTAAGCAGTTTTTCTGCAGTCCATCACCAATTAGTGACAAGTCAGTGTAAAACTGCTTCAGAACATTTAAAGTCTTTTTAACTGAGAAAAGTTGATCATGGAAACATTTACAGTAAAATAACTTCAAGAATACATGGTGAGGCCTACCACAGATTCATAAAAGAAAACCTGTTTCTTATTTTTACTGTTAAAACATACAATTTTGAGCTCCCTATCTTTGGTTCACTTATGCTGATCTGGATATTGTATTTCTGTTCATCTATTACAGCTTCTGTACACATTGCACCAATGCCACCTACTAAAAGGAGGCAGATCTGAGCAGCAAAATTTGGGGCAAACAGACCCACGATGTGGTATAAATAAACGCTTCCAACCTACACGAGGAGAGCCCTTCCTGCTCATAAGTCAGCTGCCAACATTCTGTCAGAACCCTGTAAGCCTAACATTGAATTTATTAGCTATTGCTGGTTGTTAGTGCTAAATCTGCTTAACAAAATCAGCTTTGTGATGGTAGATAATGAGAAAAAAAAAAAACATTCTCTATGTCCACATTTATTAGGACATTTTTAGTTAACTAATGTTGAAGAATATTAGGGTGTTAGGTTACTAAATAGGTTACTTTGGCCATGACCCTCAGAGGACTCTCACTGAGCAGCTGGTTCTGGATCCCATGAAGCCTTCTACTTTCTAATTTTCATTACAGAAGTGAGTAATAAGATAGCAAGCAGTTCCAAAAGGAGCTGGAAGAAAACTGCCACCTGATCATAAAGTCCTGAATTGTTCCTGGGATTTTCTCAACAAAGCAAATGAAAATTTCATTCTTGCTGAGTATTTTGACATCAGAAAAGGGTAGCTGGATTAGTATGGGGCTCTGATCTGTTACGCTGAAAAAACGCATCTAGTTTTTAACTACTTGATCCATCTTTATATGCACCTCTCAGACTTTTCTCTGCCTCTGGGATGTTCAAGACCTTACCTGTTCACACTCCATGATCCTCCATCTCTCATCAGCCCTCCAGGGCTCACCTTCTAGCTCCCCTCTCCCATTCCTGCAGATCTGTGCCCAAGGAGACTTCCACAGGGCCATGGAGGATCCATTCACTTGGAAGAAACAAAGGCCAAATATTATGTGTGGAAACTGGCACCACAGTGTAAAGCAAAAGGTGGCAGTAAGTCCCATCAAGTGACCTGATGGATGACACCACAATTACAGACAATTACAGGACTGTTCCTCTCCCTTCACAGAACGGTGTGGAGGTTTGAAATCCCTCATCCTCTACATTACATAAGTGTCAGTTGTAAAACAATGACACAATGGCAAAATGACAGTGAGGGCAGGAGGAGAATGAGGTGCTACAACCTGAGGAATCTTGTTAGGAATTTGCTTCAGGAGAAAGATAAAAGATCATTGATGGCTCAAAACTGAGATTGTTGCCCCAACGTAGGGCAAGATTCGCATATAGGATTTACAGGACAATCTCTCTACAAGGATGGTAGTGTTCTGTATGACCTCACTTGCTTCAACTGTCAAATCCATGGAACAATACCCACAAAAAATAACAAAACAGCAGGTCATCACCAACTGCCTGTACAGCACTGCTTTTTACTAATTCATGGGGAAATTCACATGCATAAAATAAACAAGATCTTGTATACACCATGAAATTTGAGGCAGCATAAAAAATCTTACAGAAGGAAAATGTTTATTGCTAGTGAGTATTTAATGCTCAAAAATGTTACAGGGGACTTTTTAAATTATAGACTGTACTGGAAGAGACAGAAAATGACTCCTGTACGTCCTCTACGCAGCACAGGTTGATGCATCCTGTAGAGATGAAAAATAAAAATTCTGTGCTGTCTGAAAAGTAGCTGGCAAAACTAGAATGACAAACAAGTAAATAAAGCCTCACCTAAACAAAGCACAGAAAAAAGAGAAAGCTGAGCCAAATCTGTATGTGTTTTTAAGCTACAATAGCTAAGAGAAGGAAAACGAGATGCCAGATTTTAATGGGTACCGACATAACTGGTGTATCAGAGATTTGACAAAAGAAAGATAACTAGGAGGACAGCAATGTCACGGCACTGATTGCACTGAAAGTCAAAGCAAATGTCATGTACAAAAGTTGAGTAAAAACAAAGTAACATCATTAACAACCAGCACAATCTCTGTAGATGATTCCATGCTCAGACAAAAAGTATAGAATTAAAGTGGTGATCACCCACTGGGTTGGCTACCAACAGCAGAGTCAAAGTTAGTAGCAGGGATAGTATTGAAGACAAGAAAGAATATGTAGGAGAAAACTTCAAAACTCTGCACACAGGCTGAGAAAACATCACTCCAGATAGGATGCAGAGGGTAAAATCTGAAGAAACTTAATGAACATGGAGAAATTAGTTGAGAAACTTGTAACTCTTCACTTTTTCCTGAGTGGACAGCTTGGTTCAAAGTGTTACCGGGAGATGCTTAACATCTGTGGCTAACAAACACACACACAGCATCCTTGCAAAAGCAGTAAGTTAAAAAAAAAAAAAAAAATTGGGAAGGAGGGGATGTAACAAAAACAAGAGCTGATGAAAAGAAACCAATGGTTCAGCTAAAACCTCTCCATGGGCAGCAGCACAGGGGCCAGTGCTCTCCCACACATTCAAAACTGCTTGAGAAAATGGACAGTTTATTGCTGGATAATGTGCTGTTCGTAGCACTGAAAAAATAAAAAGGAATTGCAGGAAAATGCAATTGCAGTTACTGAGAGAGAAATCAGCAGATAATATTCAAGACTGATAAATGCAAATAACCCTACCTTTACATATATACTGATGGGTTCTGAATTAGCTTTAACCACTCCGGATGGAGTCCTTGGAGTGATGACAGACATTTCTATGAAAATATTAATTCACTGCTCTGCAGAGATCAAGGAAAGATGAAAAGAAATATTAGGATCATTGTAGGCAATGAAGAACAAAACCAAAAGTGTCACCATGATACCACATGTATTCATGATGCACCCACCCACAGCACTCTGTGCACACTTCTCATCCCTCCCTTGCCACCCCCAGCTCAAAAAGCATACAACAACATTTAAAGAGACAAAGAGGAGGAATGACAGTTATACTCAGAGACAGGGAAAGTTCTTTTGAATGGGAAGGACAACACAAAGCCAATTTCAGGCTGGAAAACAGATAAATGAAATAGAAAGCAGTCAAGATATAATTAATAAAAAAATTTTTGGTTGTGTATTGTATAACTAAAAGGGCTTCATCTGCCTAGATATCTCCATCCAGTGAAAAGAAATGATTGGTTCCCCTTAAGGAATTGTACACTTTTCCAAACAGTTCCCGGAATCTTCTGATAAATGCAAACAAAATGTGAAATAGTTTCTAATATAACTGTAACAGAGTGTATATATATATATATTCATGCAGACAAGTACCTGTGCATTTGTATTGAGAGTTAAGTACGCAGGAGAAAAAGCATGTTACTTACCTTGCTACTTACCTTTTATCCGTGGGGTTTTTTTATTTTGGTTTGGTTTCTTGGTTGTTTTTTGTTTGTTTGTTTGTTTTGTGTGTGCATGTGTGTGTGTGTGTGTGTGTGTAGTTTTTATTATGAATCATAAGTTATTTTAAAAGCCAAGCAAATGTACAAAGAAGAAACCATGCTTAAGAGCAGAATTCCAGCTAAATTTGCATTAGGAAGCAGTAAGCTTGCTTTGCATGCTGATAATGCAAAAGGTCTGGAGAATATTGCTTCTCTGCTGTGGGGAAAGCTGGCCACAAAGTCTGAATATAATTCATCCCTCAGCCCAGCACTGAGGATGTACATGACCAGACCTGAACTGCAGCTACACAGAAGGAACATTTAGCCAAAATATACTCACTAATGCTTATGGGATTGTCCTGACTTAGAGGGTTTTTCATGATCTTCCACATTATGCTACTCGACTAAAAGCACAGTAGGAAAAAGAGAATATAGAACCAAGAAATTTCTCAGTCTGTTCAGTGTCATGTACAGGATTAAATTCAGAACCAAGCACAAAGTCAAAACTGCAAAAAGACACAGAAAGCACATCATGCCAACGAGAATCTCTTTGTTTAGCTCACAGCTCCACCTCACCTTTCAAAATACAGAAAGCATGAAGGACTACAGCTAAACAAAACAGCTGGCATTTCTTCTAACAGCTACACAGTTCCTGATGATTATATTAGTCAAATAGTCTTCATTGTTCTGACACTGCAGTCTCCTCTCCAGGTGCTTTTCTGACTTCCTAAGTTGTTTTACAATAGCAGATAGTTGTAGATATTTCCAGTGGCTCTTAGGATTATGAAGCTTTCTGTGCTTTGGAGGGAAGTTTCACTTAGTTTTGTGGTCTGTTTCTCTCATTCCACTTTTTCTACACTGCAGCTCAAGAGGAGCAGGCAGATGGTCTGATATTATGAGACTGCATTAACCAACAGATGGACTGACTGCTCAGAGCTGAGTCCCTGTGCCAGCCACAACATCATGCTCAAGGTTTATTTCTTTCACCGGTTTTTATTGATCATTCCAACATTTCTGGCTTTTAATTCCAGTCTTGAAGCAGCAGACATGAGCAAACAAGCAATCAGAAAGCAACTGGAATAGAAAGTATGAGATTTACATGACCAATTTAAGATTATGTAAATGCTTTTCCCAAACAAGATGTACAACATTTCACAATGTGTACCTGTTTGTATGTTTTTTCCTCTCTTCTCTCTTGCAATGAATGTGAAGTGGAGCAATTAATGTGAGATCCAGATGTCAGTTCAAACACAGAAGACAAGTCTGGAAAAGCAGAGCAATGACAGTGTTTAGAAACACAGGGGGAGGAAAACCCAGAACAGAAGAAATAAAGGAGAGAAGACCAGAGAAAATGTCACTTAAGATCTTAAAAATCAGTAGAGCAAGAAAACCATACATCCACTAAGTCTATGGAGCACTCATCAGAAAAGCAACTGAGAGAAAAGAAAAACTGAGGCTTTTTGTTGTATGAAATACGATGTAGAAAAAATACTGCTTGTATCAGAAACTTCCAGACAGATCAAGTTCGAGTTGACAGAGGAGTGATTTGAGGTGATGCCTCATCACAGCTCAGAAGAGTTCCTTCTGGCTGTCAGAGCAGATGCTTAGCACTGAATTATGAGGAACCTGGCAAGTATAAAGTTTGTCAAGATCTCTTCAGCTGTCCTCACATCGGCCCAGGATTATAACTTGCACAAGGACAGCATGGCACAATGTCACATATCAGATGAGGCTGTTTTGGTCAGATCCTTGAACCCATCAGCCAGGAGGGCACTTCTACCATTAGAAGATCTGGTGAGCAGTACCCACATACACCCTTCAGCAGGAAGCACAGACAGAGTAGGAGCTGTTTCCAAGGAGGATAAAATCCCACTGCAATATTCTGAATATAAGTTTACTATCATTAGGAACTGTGTTTCTGTTGGAAAGGGCCCACTGGAATCAATACCGACTCTGGGACACAGCTCCTCGTGTCACTCGTGGAATACCTGGGCGTTCAGGCAGTGGTGTCACTGGCTTGGCAGGTAGCACATTTCCAAACCACCAGCCAAAACACATGACTAACATCTCATCTCCATGCACACAGTCCCTGCCTGCACCACGTATAACACAGTTAACATGACTCAGCAGTCTCCTTCAGGAATAGCGGTGTGATTTTCCCAGAAGAGATTCTTTACGAGCAAACAGCTCATGTTTATGGATTAAAAATGCTTTGAACTCTTAACAGCAATTCCACTGTCAGCCGCCTCTTCAGTGCTGCCTTGAGAACAAGCACTAATATTGGATCTTTGACAGTCAATTTCATGATCTGACCACCTGGAGAAACAGGCCACGAAGGGATTCAAACATCGTTATTTCATCTGGAGACAGGACTTTTGGCATCAGTGTTGGCATCCACGTTGGCACAAGGAGCTGGCATCACAAATCAACTTTCAGAATTTCCAACAAATATATAACCGTACACACTGGACATAGGACTTCATGGTTGTGTGCACACTTGATAGGAGGCATGGAGGTGCTTTTATGCTCTCTAGAACTGGTTTGTCAACTGTGTTATTCTCAAAAGCACAAGAGGAGATGAAGTTACAGAATTTTGTGGTTCTATGAATAGAGGCAAAGGCTTCTTTATCAGCACAGTCTCATTCAGACGGCACTGAATTCTGGATATTTCAGCCCCAGTTGTGAACAAGTCTGGGATCGGCTTTATTAACACAAGACAGTCAGGAATCATCTTTGCATACTGTGGGGAAAAAGCACAGAATTGCATATCAGTAACATTCTTGAGGTCAGTTTAACCAGAGCTCACTCTCACATATGAGTTGCAGTCACAACTGCTGCTTATTTTTTAGGACAGGAAATTGCAGAGGATTTGAACAAAATCTTGAGCAAAAAGTACTTGATGCTTTGATTTGTATTTCTGCACAGTGTACTCTAAACAACCCTTAGTTTTTCTTACTCCAAATGAAAAAGGCCAGATGCAAGCCACCAGAATACCCTCTAAAGACAGCAGCAGTTACTGTCTTTTCATATTTATACTTCTCCAATTGGATACTACATAGTCTGCACCTGCTCAAAACTTCTAGAAGTCATAAACCACACTGCTCTTTGGACTGCTTAATGAGGAATTCATTGAAACGTGGTATGGCACCCGGAGTTGTTCTAAGTATGATTTCTGTGACATTTTTCAGGATTCTTTTTTCAAAGGAAACTCGGCATTGAAAACTCCTGATTCAGGATGCTCCTTGCTGAGAGATAATAGTGTGTTCATTTACAGCGTCTTACCGCTCAAGGTTGACATACTTGAATAAATTCAAGTTTTGTGAAGAATTTTTCATCCTTGAGACTCGTTACAGGCTAAGGTAAAGCCTCTTTATCTCATTGTCAAAAATAAATTCTGCTTGCCTCATTTTTCCATTCCAGAATTGCCTGCAGCCTTCTTTTGTTAACATGTTGTCACTGTGCAGCAGTTGCACTCAACATGATCACCACTTTTGAAGATATGCTCTTAGTATCTGTGAATCTACTTGATGCTGCCCTCCGCTATCTGACAGAAGAACAAGGGACTGATCTTGTCAGATGGTTATGATGTACTCGAGCTCACCAAGTTTCAGCAATCTTGTGAATAACAATTATCTTTTCAGTCATAATGAACAGTATGTTCACTTTGTTAATGGTTGCAGGAAAACACATTTCCTTGGCGTTCAGTACTGTGGATTCAGAGGCTGAGTCCTTTTCTGGGGTGATCTCAAAGGTGGAATTCAGTTCTGTGAGGAGGCAGCACTGGTGATTTTCACCAGGAACTCCACAAAGAAGATGTATTGTTAAGGAAGCAATAGTAGTGCAGTGCACAGGGATGCAAAGAAATTCACTAATGTCCTGGCTAACTTGTTTAGACATTCTTTGAAGATCAACAACAGAAGAAGACAAAAAATATGCTTTCAGTCTATTTCATCTTAGGCAGAGGTTATTATCAGAGGGCAATCTGCCTTGAAATCAGGTAATAAAAAGGGCCTTCTGAAGGAAGAATCCTACGATGTAAGTCACCACACATGGACTTCTTCAGTGTGTCCGAGCTCCACCCTCTCAGGTTCCAGGAGAGCAACTCATCCCAGGTCACATACTTACAGTGCTTTAGCTTCCGAAGGGTTGTCCTGAAGACTGCGATTCCTTACGTCCAGGAGCAGCTCTGGTGTTCAGCTTCAGAACAATCCTACCTGCAACATATCCCCACACAACAGTCACAGAACAGCAGCAAAGAGCCAAAGTGGCCCACAGTACTTGGATTTCTATCATTGTCAGCAAGACTGTCGAGGATGCGATAGGTTGGTTAGTGTAGAGAAACCTAGGGGAGAAATGGCAAGATAAGGCATATCAGAACAGCAGGTATTGATGGTAATGAGATTAGCAAGTCATCAAAATCCTCCTGCCTATCTGCATGTGGCTTCTCAGGACACCATGCTGGGAAACACAGGACAGCATGTAAATTGCAATGTGTAATAGAAACATGACACAACAGCTAGACAGGCTGCTGTCAGCTCCTGTCTGAGGCAAGAACATAGCACATCAGTGATAACCTGCTAAAAGCCCAGGAGGTGTGAGGTGGACTTGACAGGCAGCATCCCTCTTCCCCAGCATCATTTCAGGAAATACTGGAAAGACTGACTGAACATATTTTGCTGGTGAGAATGTGCATATGGGAGTGTAAAGTGAAATCAGTTTTGCTTTAACTTTGTTTTAAAGTACAAGACCATCCTTTGTTAGGAGGTCTCACATTGCTGCCACAGCACTGCAAGGCAAGCAGGGATGACACACTGCCTGACTAATGCTGCACGTTGTGAGGAAGAGGCAGTCAGGAGCTGAAACCTTTCCACATTTACAAGGAGTGTCCTTGTCTTAACACACGCATCCTCCCTGAGCTCTGTACGTGAGCTCAAGGCAACGCTCCGTTCTCATATAACAGTTAGTTTGGTGAAGAAGCAAGCCAAAAGCATACACAGGACAAAGACCAAATGGTGAGAGAGAGAATACATACATACCCCTAGTTGAAGGCCATCCAGGTAGGAGACTCCTAACAAACCAAATGCTGACTACTCCGAAGAAAATATTTTTACAAAGCCTGAGTTAAGCCAGACAAACCACAGTGGCAGAGGACATAGGCTAATGGGTACTGAGATACAAAAGGTGACAAGAGATGATAGGGAAAAATCCTCAGGAGACCTTCTTGCCTGTCATGTGCAACAACTGAGATCTCTAGAGATGGAGCTCTTTGCTTTGCAGGAAGGAGGCCTCTGAGGCTGGGACTGGGGGTCAGCCCTGGCATGAGACTGCCCGATGAATCCCAGGATGGGAGCAGAGCATTGGAAGATCACTTCAGCATAAGCATAAAGTTACATTCTCTCAAGAATTAGGAACTGTTGTGCTTCTGATCATCTACATGAAGATGTAAAATGCAGATACAGCTTGCATTTGCAGGATGCCATTCTTTCAAAGGAAATTCAAAATCAAAACAGGCAGGAAAGGACATACAACTATGTAAATTCCATGCGTGTGACTTAGCTTCCCCTGTATTAAAGATACTTTTTAACAGGCACAAAGCAGTCCCTAGCATGCAGTAAACCACCCAAGGCAGCAAGTCGGGCTGACAGAAAAGCATCTCCATCCCCCCTACAGGGGACAGTCCCTGATAACCACCACTCTCATTTTCAGCTCTATCACAATCACTGAAGTGCTCCATGGTCATCAGCATACAGTGCCAAGCAGTACCGTGCTGTCCTGAGCAGAATTTCTGCTCCTCTTTGTGCCTCTGTGGATCCTAGTGCTGTGCCAAATGCCCTGCCCCTGTGTGCTGGGTCCTTCTATGGACAGACTGAGAATCTCTGTAGTTTCCCAGCGTTTCTCAAACTCACTTGTGTCTATGGCATTCAGCTTCAAGCACCTTTTCCTAGGTGGGCAATAGATAGTTTATATAACAAAATACAGGAATTCTGATACAGTCAGTGAAACCACACTGGCTCCCCTAACTTCTTGAAGCAATTGCCTGTGATGACTTCTTGATGACATTTACATTGGAGCTTGCCTGTCTCTCTTACTCCTTGTAAAATGCATCATACCACTTATTAATACTGTGACGTGGAAGATGGTGATGGTGTACAAATATTAACAAATGAATTGCCTGTGCTTCTGGTAGACATTCTGGAAGCTTAGAAAGTCTCCCAGCTCTTGATCATTTTGGGCAGCGTGAAATTCACAGGCTGGAAGGTGAATGAGTGACAACTACAGTTCATCATTTGGAACAGAGTTTTGAGGTTGATAAGCTTTGCACTGGAAGCTGGGGAGAAAGGAATAGCAATCAGGCTGCAGAGAGAGAAAGAGAGCAGAAAGAATCACCAGAACTTTGAAGGTGAACTTAGTATTTTTGGTTGCATATAACTGAACAAAACAGACAATGGGTGGCATGATTTATTTACCAAATAAATCTCTCAGGTGAAAATAACTTTTTCATCTGCTCAGAAAATGAATCATGATTACTTTATAAGCCTACATCAAACAACATTCAGCATCAGGACTTAGTACGGAGGCCTCTTCAATTCCCAGAACACCAAATCTCAAATCTACATTTAATTTGGGAGCAAGCCAGAGATTGTTATAGTGCATGCAAGGCAGATTGAAGCACTTTTCTTAGAAATGCCTATGCTACCAATACTAGTAAGCTCTAATATTACAGTGGTGCTGGGAGATGCTGTGCTCAGCACTGTTCTGCTCAGCCCAAGAGTATTTTACCATTAATGCCCTGGAAAGATGCTGGAGATGATCAGAGGAAATGAATGTGTATGATTATTCAAGAGATGTGAGTCCATGCAGGGTGAGGGTAGGGGTCACGTGCATAAGTTAAGTAGACAAAAAAGAAATCTTGCAAGAAGAGCAGTTGGAACAAGGGGGTAGATTACATATCCAATGAAGCAGAGGACAGAGTCATACCACAGCCTTGAACTTCAATCTCTGCTACAGCATTACCTTGATCTGTATGTACCAGCAGCAATTACCCTCAAGAGTTAAAATACGGAATAAGTAAACATTGGGGCAGATATGTTTGGTGTTATTCTGTCAAGGTTGGGTGGATGAATTTATGAATTTGAACTAGTTAGTGCTTTCTGCTGCCTCAGGTTACGATCAGGTTTACATAATCTGATTCATTTTGACTCAAAGCATTTCATCATTTTCTTGTTCTAGAAACTTACGGTTTTAAGAAAATGAGGTAAAATCCGTCCTTAATCCTGCTGTATCTCAGAACAATACCTTGGCTGTCTCTCTCTGCTCTTTCTTTTCAGAGAAGTGTTGCCAGTTGCCTTGATACCAAATTGACTAATAGACATGAGAAAAGCAGCCGTTTGCTGTGTATTACTGAATCTATCAACAAAGTCAGTGTAAGAAATCAAAAGGTTTGCTTACAGCTATTTCTGTAGCAGTATTTAAGAACTCAAAAGGTCAGATATGGTGACAACAACTAATCACACACATTAGTCAGATGCAGTTTCTCAGAAAAAATGTGAGCTGGGATCATCCTGGTCACTGATAAGACACTCAAATATTTGATAAAAGTGAGACTTTTATAAGAGTATCTGATTTACTAAAAAAAACTACGTACATTATCATACATGTTCTCACAGTGAGGAGAGAACGTATAAATCTAAGTGAAATCTGTAGTAGTCTCTATGGTTACAACTAGCATTTTTCTAATACACACCATTGTCTTCAGATGCTTAATTTTCCATGTTTCAATTGCTTAGGCTGAAATTTTCCATCACTGTTCATTGTTTCCAAGTGAATTCCCTAGCAATTACACTAGCAAATGTACAGAAGAATTCTAGTAGGTCCTTAATGCTGAAACAGCGATTGGGAATCTGGCAGGGATTTACCATTATCATCTGTTACCATACTTTCAAATTTACCCCATGGCTTGCTGACTTCGAAAGACTCAGCAGATTCTGCTTAGAAGCTTTGTGCTGAAATCTCAAAATGTAACATCTATAACAAATGCATCAGCTTCACAAGGCCACTACCAAAATGCAGCCAGAACCACCTATCTGTGGTCAACCCCAAAGAGCTACAAAACTGGAGGTTCCTACGGGGTCTATCAACTCCCCCCCTTCACCTGAGGGATTGCACTGAGGGGCTGAGGACACAGAAGGCTGCACAATTATTATTATTTTACCTGCAGCTCTTCAACTGAATATATTATAAATACTTGGCTCCACCCCACCAGTTTAAATGAGATTCTGCTCATTTAAACCATGACATAGCAGGGGAAAAATAGACTCCGTATCCTATACTTTGTGTCACAGGAATCAAGGTGCTCTAGGTATACACAAGGTGGTTCTCTAGCCAAGCTGGGATCCTAAGCAACAGCTTGTTCTTTCTCTGATATATTTATCACCCTTCTACTCCTCAGATTTTCCTCACCTTTTCTATTTCTCAGAGTTTGGGTGGTTGTTTGCTAAATTTAAGCTTTTTGAATACTCAGTAACTGCTGTTCCTGATTTCCTAATCAATTTTTAATAACTTTAACCTCATGGAAGCATTTAGCAAATAAGTGACCAGTTGCTGCTCTTGTGCATTGCAGGTGTCCTGTGGTTGTCAGTAGTATCTGAGGTGTTATACATCATGCTGTTAGTCGTCGGATTCAGCCTTATGTGCCTCGAGCTCTTTCATTCAAGCAGTGTAATAGATGGGCTCAAGTTAAATGCCTTTGCTGCTGTCTTCACTGTGCTTTCAGGTATGAGTGTTCCTTTCCCTTTTTGCCATAGGAATGGGACAAATCAAAATGCAAAAACTTCGAAGGAATAAAGACTGGGGGCTACGAGACCCTTTTATCCCCACTGAACTATCACATGTTCACTGCAAGCTGGGAGCAGGAGCAACATAATAAAGTTGCCTCTTGCCAGGGAGAAGTAAAAAAGCACAGTCCTGATTTCACAATGGCAAAGCAGTAATTAGCCTCTCCCATACCCAGCACAGCCACTAACAGAGTGAGTCTCAGCCTCCATTTTCAGCAACATCACTTTGATAATGCAATAGGAAATGAGAAATATTTTGTGTTGAAAATTCTTTCTTCCATGTTAATCCTATGAGCATATGAGGGCTTGATGCTCCTGACCAAAGAAAGATATTTATCTTGTTCTTTAGCAAAACTGAGAACGAAAAGGTTTCTAGTAATCACACTGAAGAGAAATCCCATGTCTGGGAGATGTATATCCTTTAGAAGAACTGGTTCAGGCTGTTTTCATGTGTACTTGGAGCCTTTCAGTGCATGAGCTTAAAGAATTCACTTGTCTAAAGAAGTTATCAAATCTAACCACGTAATGAAGGACCACTTCACCTCTACACTGGCTCAGAGCTCCCCTTCCCAGTATTTATGGAAGCAACCAGCCACAGCTGGCTTCTGAGAGCATACCTGGATGGACTTCTCCGACAGAAGGAACTTCTGTAATAACAGAGGATTTTGTTCTGCTGTCTTTCAAGCTGACAGTGCACACTTCTGTGAAGGAGCGTCAATCTTCAGGGACTGCTTCAAACTGAAACACAGTTAGTGGTGTAAGACTTTGATCAGAAGTGGATCTGAGAGGACAAAAAAGAAAAAGAAAAAAAAGAGTCTGCCAAAAACTGCCAAAGTATAATTTTCTGATTTGGACGTCACTCCCAACCCTCTTCCCATTAGGCAGAAGAAGTAATAAGTGCCAGCTTCAATTTTGTCCCTGTGTTCCAGCAGCCCTTGTTCACGACCTCCTACTCACCTGAGTCAATGGACTGTCATCTTGGCCTCCCACTCAGCAAACGGGCTGAACATTGCTGGAACATCCATCTTAGTTTTGTAGGAAAGAAAAGAACAGAACAGCCTTGCTGAAGTTAGTCCCAGCTGTGTCAAACCACCTGATGACTCTGAGTGACAATGACACGCCTCAGGGTAGCCTGTAATATTTTATCAAGGCTGAAAAGTTACTGGCAGAAGGCATACAAACAGCAAAGAACAAATTTTTACATCAATGCCATAACCATCAGCTGGAGAAAAATCCATTTACTTAAGTAGTATAGCAAGCTCCCAATGAATTCTGGAAATCAAATGCAGCCAGAAACAAGAAAGGTGTGTAGCAGAGTGCTGTGCTCCTGCTAGGCCACCCACCTGAGATCTCAGCTCTGCCTGTGGGGAGCTGCTCTTTCCTCCTGACTGCCCAGCGTGTCACACTGACACAAAGCAGCTGAGCAGTTCCCTGCAATAAAATATCTTTGTTCAGCCTGTGCAGCAGTTTGTAGCAAATATAAATTTTGGCTTGCTGAAGGTCCTGCTTAACATACCTGCAACAGAAACACATCATTCCCCTGAGTTCCTCCCCCAGAATTGCCCTGAATCATCCACATGGAAGACGTGAGACTAATGAAGTCCTCTAGATTCTGGATGTAAGCAGGAGTCAAGTTAAGAAGAGCCAAAATTTGGGTCTAGGGGAGAGAAAATTGGCATCTGCAACATAGAATAAAGGCAGCAGTGAAAAAATGTGGATTTCATTTATGGGACAAAGCATAATGCACCCTGCTGGGGCAGAACATCCGTATTTCAAAGGGCCTGGAGCTGTTGTTGCAGCACAGGGGGCTTTGTAACACCTGTAGGAAAATGATTACCTTCAACTAACTGCCTGACCCCACACTTTTGGCAAGCTCAGCTGCACCACTCAGTACTAAAGCAGACATCTCTCCAGCTATTGCAGCTAGAAAGTTCTCCAAGCATCAGAGCTGCTTCTTGCCACCACTTCTTGAGGTTAGCTCTTCCTCAGCAGGATGTCTAGATGTAAAAACACTGGCACATTTTTCTGCTGAAGCTAAAGAGTCATGCTGGTGGTAATGTACCCTGTGACCTAGCTGCAGCTCAGCTCTTCAGCACCACAGGAAGTACAGTGACTAATGCACAGCCTGATCTTCCAGTTGCACTTCAGTGAAATACAGCTGTGTCACAAAGCAAGCATTATCGGAAGTATTCCTGTGATCATGTCTCATCACACATTACTAGGAATACTGTTATTAACTTACCTTTCTCGTGTAACTTCCAAGTGCACAAATTTACATATCTTATCAATTATTCAGCTAAAATATTGTTCTCTTTAGAACTGACACATCACACCCCAGCATTGCCTACAAAAGCCACCCTTCTTGTTCTCTTCCCTGAGGCCTGTCTGAGGCAGGCTGTGAGATGTCTTGTGGGCAGCATGCCCTTGTTTTGCAGCAGCAATGTTGGTGGTGATGCTAATTGTGCTGTATTTGCTTCTTTCTTTAATTTTTCTCTTAACCCAAGGCTCAGCACAATGTAAACTAGCAAGCTCTCAGACACACCTTTCCTCTGTACATACTTCCTCAGTAGAACAGGAGGTATGAAAGTACAGCAAAGCTTTCAGCAGAGCTTTCAGAGCACTTCCAGCAGTAGCTGTCTCAAGAATTGCAAAAATATTTCAGCTGTTCTGATCTCTCCTTCTCAGGTCTCTTGGGGATGGTGGCACACATGATGTATACACAAGTGTTCCAAGTGACAGTCAGCCTCGGCCCAGAGGACTGGAGGCCACATTCATGGGACTATGGATGGTCCTTCTGGTAAGCGTCACCACCGCTTCATCTCTTTTCATTTCTGAGTTGTTCCATCAATCTGTTGGGAAATAGGACATATCATCTCAAATTGCCAGGAACATGCATGAGACTTTCCAGCTGCCAAAACACTACGAGCAAAAATCCACCATGGCCATGCTATCACTGTTAGAGGACAGTTATCAGTAACTGTGCAGCAGCAGCTGTGCACATCAGCAGGTACATAGCATTTCTAAATAAATAGCAGCCACAATTACCAACGCAGATTGAGCACTCTCATTAAAGTTCAATTTAGGTGCATAATTACCATGGCATTTCAAAGAGTTTTAGGGGGGTTTTGTTGTTGTTGTTGTGGTTTATAATTAATGTCTCCATTGAACCTTACCAGTGCAATTTTTAACACTGCTGCAGAGGAATGCATAGTGCTCCTTAGCACCACAGTCATTCCCTGTGAGTCGTGGGGAGGTTTGGGACATTTTGGAGAATGTATTTATTTTAAACTTTCCCATTATCTTTGAAAGTTACATAGAAATAGTTTGGTCAAGATGCATCAACTGCATTACATCATTTGCAAGTTTATAAGAAGCTTAATAAGAAAAGGAGAAAGTAGAGAATAAAACCACAAGCACTGCAAACAACATTCACAGCCTCTTTGTATGGCTGATGGGGAAAACACTTCAGGTTTTTTATTATTATTATTTCTGAATATATTGCATTATTTTATTTCCATCTCAAAGCTCAGACAACAATCTTTGCAAAGACCAATAAACGAATACAAATACATCTTAGGCACAGCACTGCAGGGAGTTGTTAGTCTCTCCTATCTCCTCACTAGACTACGTTTCATGAGAGAAGTTATTAACATTTTAGTAACATTAAATATAAACAGCATTGTTTTAAAAATGCACCTTATTATCTGTGTTAATGGTAAACATTCATTACTGCATACAACGATGAGCTTATAAATATAATGATATATTTTTATAAACATTTATAACATGTAATAATAATAATTGTATATTTATTGATATAATTAAAGAGTAATGCTTGCTGTCTGGTTTTGGTAATCTATTCTATGATCTACTGCAAAACTAAGAATTCACAGTGTTGCTCATGCCTTGCACAACAAATCAGTCATCAGAGTATTCTCTTTCCTCTTGTGCAAGACAAGAGACACCATGCCATCACAGGCTTATGGCTTCTGTATGGCATCCTGCTAGACCACCTGCTAGAGCACAGGGAATTGCAGCAGGACTGGAAGGAGTGCCAGGGATCAGCCCCATGGCTAAGAGCTGAAGGGCATGAACGGAGATCCAGGCTGTCATTCATTTTCCATGTAACAGTGGGAAAACTATTTTTCCTGTAACTCTATTTCTGCTCTACCAAATAGGAATTATAATCATACTTTCTCCTCAAAATGAGGAATAGTTGCTTGTGATCTGCTCAGGTGGCACAGGGTTTGCAGGGTTACCTTACCCCATTCCCAAGCCTTTGGCAAAGCCTGGCACAAGTCAGGAGTGGGGCAGGGGGTCCCCTCCAGGCAGTGAAGATCAGCAGGCCAGAGGATCTTTGGATGTCCAAGCTTGGCCCCTCCAGAAAGAAAACAAATGCACGAGTCAGAGCTGTTTGAGCCACAACCTGAGCACAGCCCTTAGCTGAGCCACCAGAGGTAGTGCAGATGCAGTCCCAACACAGCAGGTCCACAGCTGGGATGGAGGGCACTGCTGCTAAAAAGGTCTCCACTAAGGTAGGATGCAACTCAGCACTCTTTACACTTAAAAATTAAATCAAATTTAACCAGGGTCCATAAAAAATAAAACATATCAGTCATAATTGTCTTATGATGATGATTTGTTAAATGCCAGACCTGAGATCACAACCAGAGTCTTCATTTCACATTTCCTTCTCTGAACCTTTCAGCATTTCTGAGTTAATAATCAGAAATTATCACAAGCCTTCAAGAAAAAAATGTCTCCATATATTATTCACCAGGCACTAAGCAGGCACAGTGAAGCATGTGGTTTCAGCTGGCTTCTTCCTTGGTATCAATTAGGAGACAAGCTGGAAGTGTTTGGGGATGTTGGAGCTTCTCCACACACTGTATGAAGCCACTTGCAAGGCTGCCCTGTGCCCGGACTCATGCAACACGAGTTTCCTTCCCACTTCTCAATCCAACCACAGGAAACCTAAGGGAGCTTTGTCTCCCTGGGGTTCCCTGTACTTCCTTCTCATTTGGTTGCATCTGGCAGACAGGTTCAAAAATGCTGAGGAAAGGGTTGCCTCTGCACACTTCATTGCCACGGCAGTCCCTAAAGGACTGCTGTTATGCACTGAATTTTGAAGTCACTGAAATGAGCCATTTCTGTTCACTCGAACCACTTTTCCCTCAGATTTATCAGTTCATGAATATGTGTTCTTTGCTTAATTTTCAACAAAGAACTGTTTCCTTGTCTGCAGAACATCTGCAGAATGGGAAAACAGTTCATGCTGAGGGCTCTGTTTATAATGTTTATTTATGAGATAATGCTATTGTGCTGTTTTTCTGTCCTGCATAATTTATAACAGTGTTAAAATCAGTTATAGAAAAGATGAAAGAAAGGAGCAGGTTAAGTGTGTAGCTGACAGATGATTAAATTAATCTAAGTTGGTTAAGAAATCAACTTGACTGACACATAACTGGAGCTGAAGGGCTGAATGCAATGTCCAAGGGAGCCTGAACATGGATAAGTTCTGCAAACAAAAGGAGTTCTTCATGCTGGGAACCCCAGGCTAACACTGCTGCTCCACCCTGGCACTGCCACAGTCACTTTATTTCTGCTTCTTTCTCCTGGTTGTCACTTGCATGTGCACTGCCACAGGCTGCCCAAGGCTGGTTGGGCTCTTGGAGACTGGATGTAAGCCAGGAATGCTAGAAGTAACCTTGAACCAGGAAAAGTGTAAAAACATTAATCTGATGAAAGTAAAACGGAGTAGAAACCACCCATGAAGTTGTGTTGGCAGTCCCACGGATGCTTTGAGAAATTACAGTTTTCTGCACAGCTCCTTCCAGGAGCTCCATACTGCATTTAGCACTTGCCTGCTAGGATCTGAAACACTGCATAGGGAAATCAAGACACGCTGGACTTTTCTGTCGGAGTGCCCAGAGTGTTAAGATTAGCACTCTTCCATATGGTTCCCCATGGGATTGAAGCAGTGCCCAGCCCTTAGCTCAGCATCCTGCCCGCATGCCCGAGCATGTGGCAGCGGTCGCTGGAGGTAAGATGAGGAGAATGGGTTTGTCACTGCTGACTTACCTGCCCGGTCACATCCTGTGTATGTGTGTCTCTTGGCTTCAGAAATATAACATGAGCTACTGTCTTAACCCAGCTGTCTGCTGGTTTCTCTCTCCACAGTCTGGCGTGGGGTTCTTTCACCTGCTGCATGGCGGCCTCCGTTACTACCTTGAACTCTTACACTAAGACTGTCATTGAGTTCAGACACAAGCGCAAAATCTTTGAGCAGGGCTTTCGAGAAGAACAGAACTTCCTAGACCAGGAAGCCATCAAGTACTTCAGAGAAAGGTCAGTGCAGACAGTCTCTCGGTCAGTGGAGGTTCTCACGGACTCTGCTAGTCTCAGAAAATCCAGGCATGTGGGTGAAGTCCCTGAGATACTTGGTGAAGATGTGTGTTTAAAGAGACAAAAGATCCCACATGGTCTGTTTTTTCCTTAAATTTTGTGATGTCCCAGTGCCTGCCTGTTCTTGTCTACTCATTGAGACACAAGACTGACCAGTCCTTACAGTGTGCTTCTGATTCATAGAAATTCATAAGCTATACTGCAAATGCAAGCAGATATTCTTTCCCAGAAAGAAGTAAAACTGTGGGGGTATAGCAAATGTTACAGCCATCCTTTCTCAGAGTATGTAATGGGCAATGCCTTAAAATCCCTAATAGCTGCTAAGATATATTCCAGTTGCCACCGGAGTTACCATCTTCCATACTCACATGCTACAGCTCATCCTGAACTCCTCCTCACAAAATCATGCATCTGTCACATTGCGCTGCTACGCTCCTCTGCAGAAACACCCGCATTCCCACCCACACTGCTGCCAGGGTCCTGGATTCACTCCAAATCCTGGCTGGGCTCTGAAAGCCCACAACTCTCCTTTGCTCTGCCTCTGAGCACAGCCTGTCCCTGTGTACTGCCCACCCCACACTGCTGTCCCTGCACGCTGAGCCCAGCACCACGCACAGCCCATCAGCACACACCGCACACAGTTGCAGACCCTGGGTGGCTCTTCAGAGCCAACTGCTCAGTAACCTTACTACAGAGATCTAAGTTCCACATTCAGCTCTTTTCTTGACCAGCAGCACTACCAGCAACACCTCTTGCAGGCATTTTCCAGTTCTTAAAAATTATTTCTAGACCTTCAGAGAAGTGCTGTCACTCTGCTCTGCATTTCCCCCTGTACATTCCCACTGCACACCCAGCACCCCAGGAGTGCCCCCCCTCCCCTATAGTGAGAGGTACAGGGCAGAGGAACTGTCTATCTACTCTGTCTTAGCATGTGCACTGCTCTTTCCCTTCACATACATGACTCGCCTCTCACACGCTCTTTGACCTCCCATGTAATTCCATGTTTGGTCTGTGACACTAATCACACCTTCCCTTCCACTTCCTCTGCACTTCTATATATACAAAGACTTTCCCCATACACACCTATCTGCAGCAACCTTCCCCTCACTGCTCACTCATCGCAACCATCTGTGGCATACGTCATCCTCCTTTCCCAAGGACACTCTGGTCAGTCCACTGCCAGCCAAGCCCTGTGCCCTGACCATTATTACCCAGCTTGCTTTTACCAATGCAGTCAGTCACACCTTGTGCTTGTCACTGGTGGGGTTGGAGTGTGCTGACACATCGTATTACATAGCTTATTGTCTGTAGAATAGTTATTCAATAAAATGCATAGAAAAGACCTCAGACTTTGTAGGATCCCTCTGAAGGTGGGGTTGTGACTAGGACATAGGTATGCCATGTTAGAAAATAGGCTAATTTATTCTGAGTTCTGTAACTTCTTTGTTAGCTCAAGTGGCTGCACTGAGGTACTTGCTGTCCTCCTCCTTCAGCAAGAAGCTTAGGGCTTTGCTTAAAAGTGCAGAATGTGAAGAACACAAAAACACTGACCTCAGACAACAGGAAAGGTGGGAGAGGCTCCTTAGAGGGTCTTCATGGAACAAGGAGCTGATAAGTTCAGAGAATCCTCACCAAATGCCTGTTGCTGGAAGCAACATAACAATATTTTGGGTAAAGCATACCTAAGGAGCCTTTATTCTTGTTCTTCTGACTGAAGCAGCAGGTTCTCAGAAGTGGAAGAACATGACTGGGAAGGTTTGAGGAAACAGGAAAGCTGGCAGGATCAGACATCTCAGTAGCAAATGGAGGAGTTCTCCTGAGCAGGAAGAAAGACCTTACTGCTTATAATGTTGCTTTGGTTAGTTAACCTTCAATAATATTCTGTGCTGATACAGTTTTTCCTCTGTCAGATTTCAAGTTTTCGCTCTACCTTTCAAACAATCTTGGAAGGATCATAGAAATGACCCAACCAACCATGACTTTCTTAATTTTGCATTTAGAGATGGCAGTTAACTTTAAAAAACTGTTTGCATGAAGTGAATATACACAGGGAAGGGGAAGTGGTCACCATGTGCCTCAGGGGAACACTAAGAGGGGAAAACAGTCAGCAGAATTATTGAACTGAGAATTACAGATGTGAGAGCAGCAGGAGCATAAGCAACAGGGTGTGCTTTGTCATATTGAGAAACGCTAAGGAAACTTGATAAAATATTATTACTGCCATTTCTGGAGTCAAAGTGTGGTTTGACTTTGATTGTTCCTGCATTCACACCAACACATCCGATGAACAAGTCTTAGTCCACAATGGCAGCAAGCTACTGCAGCAGCACTGGATTGTTGCACTTCTCTCAGAAGCAAGGTTTCATTTTACCTATGCAACTATCAGGGTATTTAACACATGTCCAAGATAAAAAAGAGAGGTGCTACCTTGGCCAGTATAAATCCCCATGTTTGTTAACTCTCCTTTTATATGTGTCACTCCAAACAAGCTCTGTACTAGGCAACACACATAGGAACAGTCTGTCCTTTGTGGTTCTCTGTACTGGTCAGGGATGCCCTGCATTTCATGTTTTTGTCTCTACCACTCGCTCTATGGCAGGACTGTATATTTTGTTCACTCCTTCCAGCTTCCTTGCTCATTTTGAATTTGTGAGAACAGTTCATTTGTTGGTCATCTCCTCTCCTTCCCACACATGGCAAACACAGCCCAAGCACAGCGTGTTTACAAAGTGAAGTCACACCACGTGCATGTGAAAGCTGCTGCAGACACCAACGGTCTCTTAATAGACCCCAATATAAAGCTGTTCCTTTTCATAAAACTAGCTACACGCACATTTGCATGGCATCTAACCTCTTCCCATCCATGGCAGGGAGACATACAAACCCAGACCATGCATGTAGCCCTTGGCCTAGCTGCCACATCTTCCATGCAGAATGACCATCTCTGCCATGTCCCTGCTCACGCTGCAGTGACACCGCACCGACCCCTGCACAAACCCATCTCAGCTACCACTGCCTTACATTTCTGAACTGGTAATTACAGCATTCTTGCAATGTTTTTAATTAGCAAGCTGTTGCTACTTGAGCTCAGATTCCCTGTCAACTAATGTGATTATGATTTTTTCCTTTTGCGTTATTTTAACTGTTGTATCTGAATATGTAACAAGAAGTCCAGAGACAGCGTTACCCCGGAACCATCTCAGAGATCTAGGGCTGGGCAGCAATACAGGCATCTGTTTGTTTGCTTTTCTAAACGTTAGAGCACTGTTGGTTAGCACCAGCACTGTGACCGGGGTGTACCGTGAATGCAGCAGTGCTGCAGCACCAATTAGCAGCACAGTGATTCTGGATTCTTTGTGTCGCCAGGGAAGTGCCAGCGGCTCCAGCAAGGACGTGACTTCCTCTAGCTTTGATCTTCCTTTGCACAAACAGAAATTAACTTAGATTCTCCTTCCTCCCTGGGCATATATCCAGGCATATTTTTCTTCCCCCTCCTACTCCTGCACCTCCATGTTCCTTTTCGAACCCTATAAATAAAGCCCTCCAGCCCTTCTCCCTTCCATTTGTGCATATCACTTCCCTCTCCCTCGCATGTTTCTCTCCCTCGGTTCACATTCAGCACCCACTGTATACATGCACTTCACCTCTGCATTAGAAAGACTCAGTGCAATGGGCAGTTTTCTAAGAGGAAATGTTTTTTTGTGAAAATTAAAGTCTTAACATTATTTTCCACAGCTACAATTCATTATTTGGGAGACAGGGAAAAAGAAAGTTATTCCCATTTAGGCTGAAGTAAGTTAACATAAACATATGCATATAGGCCCTCACTCCCAGATACAGAGAAGTTTGTATTACAAGAGATAACTGACAATAAAACAGCACTGATCTTGTAAGTGCTCTGTCAGTCACAGCATCACTGTATTGCATTTGATTTTTACCATAAGTAACTGCAATACCTTCTCAAGAGGACCCCATAAAACACCACCAGAGGAATTACAAGCGACACGTTAGATGAAAGGCCTGCAATGTTCCCTTGAGAGCCCCTAACTCAAGAAGTGTGCACACACTCTCCCCCGTGCAGGGGATGTGACATCAACACATGGCTCATGGCCCTCACACTTGATCTACCTCAGCTGTGATGAACACAGTGCAGACCTTTAACGCTTCAAGGAAGAAGATCAGAGGCATGGGAACAATGGAGGCTTTGGGCGACAGAGTGGGAGGACTGGAGCCTAGAGTCAGGGATAGGGGGAGCTGAACGGGTGGAAACCAAATTCAGGTGGACTCTTTGTGGAGCAGGACTAGCACTACCCAAGCAACGAATAAGAAGTTATTGAAATGATATGAATAAATGTGAATGAGCCACTGACTTCTACTGCTGACATGAGGAGAAGCTTTTGAAACACATCCAGGCCCAGCCAGGCTGCAGGAGGGGTTGTTAAGTCCCACCAGCACTGCAGCCACCACAGAGGGGTCAGTCAGCCATCCTGGAACCGTAGCAAAAGGGTCCCAGTCTGACCTCCAGCCTTTTGCTCCTGTGAAGCACTGTAAATCTCACTTACTGGTGACCTGAGCCAACATACCCATTTATCAATTAAATCTGGACAGTTCAGCCTTCCACAGTGAATTCATCCTTAGCGCTGTATCTGCCAACTTGCAGCTGTCCTTCAAAACCCTTTGTGGCACTGAGTTGGTCTCACAGCATTTTTCTTGCTATCTGAGCCCTTACTCTGATCTGCAAAACCAGTGAAACATTGGGCAGATGCTGCTGGTGACATTCTAACTTGAGCTGAGCACAAACAGACACTGATACCAGTGCAGAAATCTCATCTCTGCAGAGCTAGAAAATGTAGCTTTGAAATACCAGAAGTAGTTTGAAACAGACATCAGGACCAAAACTACTACTGCTGAAGTAATAAATCAATAAATAAATTCCTAACTCTGAGAATAAGAACTTGTCCAGTCATCATTCATAGGCACCATTTTTTTTAGTTTTTGCTCATCCCTTTCACATACCTTAATCAGACCTTTCTTTCTCTAACCTCATTGTACTCACATAAAAATGCCGTGCAGATCATGTTGTCCAAAGATAGGCTCACCTCTTGCTCTGATTTCTAACTGGGTCATCTATGTATCTGAACAGGTTTTACTGACCTGTAACATCTCCCCTTTATGGAGTCAGTATCTTTTTTCCTATGGACATCAATAAGAATTTCAAATTTAACTACTCAACTTTGATTAGCACACAAGGATAAGTGTAACATACTGCCTTAAATTTACACTGTACTTTATTCTGCAGCACAGAAGGGTTTATCTGCAGAGCTGTTCCCTCTGGAAAATTACCCAGACTGGCATTTAAGTGGTGCAGCTCTAGCAGCCTATCCACTTCCAACACAAATGTTTTGTACGACATTGTTAGTCCCCAACACGTAGATGCATCCTAAAAAGTGAAAGAAAGGGAGAGATTCAGCCCTGAGCCCCTCATTTCTATTCCCCATGGCCACTTTACATAAGCTTTCACCAGAGAGGGGCAAAGCCAATGGAACTGAGCCCTTCCTGAGACCATTACAATCTCCATAGTGGGCCTGGCTGGCTATAGAAGGAGGAGCCCAGGTATGTTGCCCCCTTATTTATTTTGACCCCTCTATTCCTTCCATTTCTGTACATTTGGGAGCAGCTTTTGTTTCTGTTAAAGGTGCTACTTCTATATTCTCTTTTCCAGGACTGAGGAGGAGAGGGCTGAGGCTGGGGACCTGAGGTTACAGTGCCTCCATAGCTGCTCCCCAAATAGTAAGTGATCATGGCTCTGGATACACCTGATGCACAATGGCTTGTACTGTCCCCACAACCGGTTTCTTGGGGTTGAGAACAAGGTTTGGAGTAGGAAGCTCTGTAAACAGAGGTTCGTAACTTTGCCAGACAGTGCTGCCCAAACAATAATCAACTACTATGTGAACAGTACAAAATTCTCAAGGATTCAATTCAAGATGTACCTATACCCTATAATTTTATGCTGTCTCAAGAAGCTGTGATTTCATAGTAGTTTAAAAATATGCTATAATTTACACCTGTATAGCTTTCATTATCACTACACTTTTTCATCTATATTTATCACAAATTCATGATGATGCATGCTATTGAATATAAAAATGATTGAAAGCAGCTTTGATAGACAATAACACTAGTATAATAAATGCCTTTTTTTTTTTCACTTCTACTAATCTTTATTCCAAAAATTGTTACACTTTTATCCAGCATTTGCAAGAGTAATCTTACTTAAAGCTACAGGAATCAGTGGTTCAATGCATGGGGTAATATTGGAGGATGCTTCCTGTCCTACTCTGAATATTATATTTTGCCTTTACTCTCCAGGAAAGATGTGTGTCTCCATCAATTTCCTTGCAAAGAAAGCAAGTGATTCTCCGTACAGAAGGAGGGAGAATTGGGAAAGTAACTTGCTTAGCAGAGTTCTAAGATTAACTCTGCACCAGTAAAAACTGGAAGCCTCATGGTTCCACCTTGCTCTTGACTTTCTGAGATGCACATCTCAGCTGTATACTCACCGAAGCTAGGTGTTCACAACCCTAGTAAGGGACGGTGCTGCTTTGTGTCAGGCCTGGTGGAACAGCTCTCCAGGTGGTCTCCACACAGGCACACTCTTGTTAGCATTGCTCTCAAGCTTGTTTTGCCATCAGCTCAGCTGGTAACTCTTGCTCTTTAAGATACCATGGCAGTTGTAAACCTTTCCATAGGCAGATCCACATCCTTCATTTTCACAGGCCTGAAAAATTCCATTGATACAGAACTAATCTGAGTCATATTTCTTAAGAAAATTAACTGCCTACCAAGCTACCAACTAGCATGCTTATTTCATTATGAAGACTGTACAAAGATGGGTTGGTTTTTTTTGTGTGTGTGTTTTGTTGTTTTTTTTAATAAAGAATAAATAACAACCCTTGATCTCATGAGGTGTCCCAAAAAATAGAACCAACTGCTCCTATGCCCAGCCCTGCCCCAGTGCTTCCCTTACAGGACATACAGCTAACTATTGGATGTACTGACAGCTCTCTAAAAGCAAACTGCAAATAAGAAGTCAGGTACTCCAATCATCTGGTGCACTTCACTCACTGTGATCATGCCAGTGTCCTGACTACAGCCAATTGTTACTGAAAACAAATATGAAAAATTACATTTACTGCTACTACTGTTGTTTAATACCTCAGTGGTAGCATTATACAAAATGTGCTCTCTTGGCTAACCAGACAACGCTGTGCTCTTGTTTGTAGAGACCATTACAGTATTTCAGATAAAAGAGATACAGAGTGGAGCAAAATCTGGATAGAAAAGTTAATATAACTGAAATCCAGTCAAGTTCTCTTTTTTTCTTTTTTTTTTTTTTTTTTT